>QODF01000014.1:1627514-1664547 GCA_024372805.1 Oostethus manadensis
CTGATAGGCGGATGGACTACACACTCTTTTGCAATGTTGAGTCCTGCTGCATGGTGCTCTGACAAATAACACCGCCATGAAAACTGTACAGGCAATGCTGCGTTTGGTTTTCTGCAGATGTCATACAAAAGTAGAAAACAACGAGTTACCCCTTTTTTTTTTTCTCTCTCCAGCTGCTACCCCTACTATAAACTGTGTGTCGACATTATCGCTGACTAGGGAACGATTATTGCGGTAATTTGGTTCCAGTCGGGGTTAATTAATTTCCACAACATAGGGTTTGGTGTTACTTTTGTAGTTAGATCATAGAACAAATGTTTAAGACTTTCCTTATATGTTTTTTTTACCATTAGACATGAAATAAGGCCCCCGTACTCATCAGTGTTTACAGCACTCTTATTCTGCAGGGACTCTAGACACCAGCTATCCAGGCTGCAGAGCTGGTAAATATGTTAATATTACATTTCAATTCATCTTTGAAAGGAGCAAACATTTAGCATGTTTTAATCCGATAAACTATATCAATGTTGAATTTGACAGCAAATCAATGTTTGTTTGGTTTGTTTGTTTGTTTCGAGCCGCGCAAAATACACCGGACAGCCCAAAATGAACCTAAACCTACACACAGGAACCATTTGGCTGGAAAAGGAGTGGGAAGAAGACAAGCTTATTTACTCCCACACCCTTATTGGTAATACTAAAACCTGTGGTATTAATCCAATATGCAGTACTACGTGAACAAGATATCACACCTACAAACCCACATGTACAATATACACTATAATTCATGTGTTATACCTTGTACATCTTTTGACATTACTCATTATTATACCATAACCATATATACATAACATGTATTAAAGATCATTCCTGGGTTTACTATACAGTAAATATACACATACCCATGCATACATACATACATATACACACATGCATTTTTTTCATGCATACATGAAAAACAATTAATTCAAAGACATAATATTAATCAGTGTTGATGGTAATAATAATTTGTTTGGACCGACCGTGTCCCGCATGAAGAGAAGCCAAGGACTTTGTGAAAGTGTTGCCAGAGAGGGACTGCGCTCTAGCGACACCACCGCTCCTGGCCAAGTGTCCAATGCTGTGCATTAAAAGAGACAAGATTTTGGAGGTCTTCTGCGAGATGGTTGATAATCTCCTGCAACAGAAACTCCACTTCTGCCCTGATCTGCTGGTTTTTTTGTATGAGAAAAAAATCACAACATAGTAATGACAGTATGTATATCCTTCATGTGATAAATTATTACCATCATCACCTTTACCCCCCGTTTAAGATCCATTTAGTCTATAAAGCTGAAATCAGGATTTAGGTGGTTATGTGTGAGTATAAAAGTGATAGTAATAACGGTAATGGCCACAATCAAGCAAGTCAACGATGCTTCTAATAGGACATCATATATGGGCAATTTATATATTAACATATTTCTATCATCTGCAAATAATAATAATTTCAATACGTTTGACACATTAAATGTGTCATTTATATATCGAAGATTTTGGAAAACTGAGGGAGTAGCGTGACGGGTCTATAGTTTGTAAAGGTATGCTTGTTCCCATTTTTGTACAGTGGTATTATTTTCTGGAATGATAAATTGCATACGTACGTTACGGGTTTGGAGATACTTCTCATTACTCTTTTACCTCTCATCATATCTATATCACAATATCTATTACTTGTGCCTCACTTACTCCAGAGAGAAACATTGTGTGTGAGTTGATTGATATCAGTGACTCCGCAATATTTGCTGCCAAATCTGGTCCAACATTGACAGAAAATTCACTGAAACCTTTCATTCATTTTCTATCCTCATTAGGGTCGCGGGGATGCTGGAGTCTATCCCAGCTGCTGTTGGGCAGGAGGCAGGGTACACCCTGGACTGGTCGCCAGTCAATCAACCATTCCCACTCACATTCATACCGATGGACAATTTAGAGTCGCCAATTAACCCAACATGCATGTTTTTGGAATGTGGGAGGAAACCGGAGCACCGGGAGAAAAGCCACGCACGCACGGGGAGAACATGCAAACTCCACACAGGGATGCCCAACGGAGATTCGAACCCTGAACCTCCTGACTGTGAGGCCAACATGCCACCCACTCATCCACCGTGCGAACTCCCTTTATATTTGATGGAGTTATTATAATCCTCTTCAGTGTAGTAGTTACAGTTATGAGTGAAAAGAACATTACCAGGGTCTATCTCAGAATATAAGCCTGTATTATTATATTCCGTGTACTCGTACAGATTGAGCTCCAGGTGATTATAGTTCTTAAAAGACTCATGTGTTGTATCCCAACCTTAATAGTTATTTTTTTTATTCCTTGTTATGTACAGCTGGCCTTCATATATGTGACGGCACCGACGGAGAAAAATACTACTGTCCCTTTAAGAAGGACACGCCCCCTCACGTAAACGTAACCCGGAAGTGCTGCGGGCCAGCGACCGCTCAGGGATGCGACTCACTGATGTGGCGGACGATGCAATAGTCTGTCCTTTCGCTGTCAATGGCCGTGGGTGCATGAAGAAGGGAGTCCAGGCGACGCGTCTGAAGGACAACATGACGACTTCGCTGTTGTTTCTGACCTTCTTATGTGGGCCCGCCGTCGGCCGAGCCGCGCTGCCGCTGGTGATCAACACATGGGCCTTCAAGAATGCGACTGCTGCAGGTCTGAGGCGCCGAAGTTCACTTCACTTCCACTTTGATTAATTCATCTTGAAATATTAACGCTTTAAAACTTCAATTTAAGCCAAGGAACCCTTTGCATGCACTTTTCCTCAACTTTAATATTATTCCAATACATTTTTAATAATACAATAAATAAATACAATTCTATACTACTACTATTTCAAAGCAAGCTGTCCATCAATTTGTTGGGATTTGTTGCGATGTTGTTTGGTTTAGAGACAGTGCTGCGGAGGAAAAGACAGACGGCGGAGGTTCTCTTTGGGTGTGACCAGGATGGACAGGATCAGGAATGGGCACATCAGAGGGACAGCACGTGTTAGAGGTTTTGGAGATAAAGTCAGAGAGGCCCGACTGAGATGGTTGGGACATGACAAGAGAAAGAGCAACAAGGAGGTTTATGGATGTAGTGAAACAGGACATGAAGGTAGTTGGTGCGAGAGAAGACAGAGTTAGATGAAGGCAATTGATTCGTTGTGGCGACCCCTGAAGGGATAAGCCGAAAGGAAAAGATGTATATTCCTATATAATATATATTGCCACTATTTGACAAGGGAACAAGCATCTCTTTTTGATAAGAAGAAATGTTTGGAATATTTTGTTGCATGAGCAGATAATATTTAAGTTGAGGGAAAAAATGCATGCACAGGTACCTTAACTTGTCAGGGGTCGGGAACCTTTTGGGCTAAGAGAGCCATGAAAGCCACATATTTTCTAATGTTTTTCCTTGAGAGCCATATCATATTTTTTTAATGGGGATTACAACTAAAGGTGTGCATTTCTAAGCAAGTAATTACTTTAATAATTAGTAATTAGTCACTTGAGTGGATGAAAGTGCTGAGAAGGTTTTATATTTTCAATGTTTGCGTTTTGCTTTAAAATGTCAGCAAAAAAATCATTCTACATTGTAAAACAAAAATTTAATTTTTAATTGTAATATCACTTTATTCCCACAATATTTTAACTTTATTCCCAAATTAAATTTTGCCCAACCTAATATTATAAAAATTACCACTTTATACTGTTTTGTTTCTTAATATTGCGACATTTTTAAAAATTAAAATGAACTAAAATGACATTGTTTTTGCTCATAATATTACAAGTTTGTCATAAAATTGTAATTTTTTTTCTCTTAATATTTTGACTTTCTACTTGTAAAATTACAGCTATGTTTTTAATTTCTGCTGTTTTTTAGTTTTCCTTTTTTTTCAACTTCTCCTCATAATTATGATTTTATTCTCCTAATATTATAACCTTTTCCGCAACCAAATTTTAACTTTTTTTGGTTAGATAAAAAAATGTTTTTACTTTTTGGACTTTATTTTAATAAAATTACTGCTGTTTTTTTTTTTTTTTTAAATTTTTTACAGTTTCCTTAGTTTTTTGTTAAATTGTATTTTTGAAACATACCCCACTTAGAACACCCCTGTTTTAAAGCAGGATATGTTACATGTATTTTAAGGAAAACACTAAATTTGAAATAAATTAATGTTGCGGTGTTAAACGTCTGACAGCCAATTAAATCGCTGAAATCAGTTGAAAATAGGGCACTTATCCATTCAACTTTCTTTTTGTGATACAAATTTAATCTAAATTTTGCTTTAAAATAAACATGTTTTTTTTTTCTTTCAAGACAATGGAATTTTATTGATGCAAGAATGCCTCATTTATTGCAGTTAATTGCTTTTGCAAAGTAGGTTTTAATATTAATCAATTAAATATTTTTGCAGTCAGAGCATAGAAAACCTGTTTACCTTTTTTAAGTGTAGTTAGCCTCGCCTTTGTGCTTCTAAACTTAAAGTCTTGCAACACAGTGAGGAAGAAGGAGCGAAAAAGCCAAAAACTTACCACTTCCACATGGAATGAGAGGAGAACCTTTGTTTTCCTGCTCGGTCTCAGCCACGGCATGTCGGCTCGGCTCTGCTGACTCGGTAGCCAGTCTCCATGCAGCGTGAAAGGTCATGTAACCTGACATCACTGATGCCGAGTGACCGCAATGCTACATACACAATAGTCCTCAGTCAAAGGTAAAATATCAGCCATGCAGGAGAGCCCCTTCATAAACAGGTTCTCTATGCCATAAACACAAAAATATTCATTTTATGGGGAAGGAATCCTACTTTGTGGAAAGGCACTTATTGCGGTTGGGACTGGAACTACTGTAAGTAAACGTGATAAAGGAGGCGTTGCTGTATATCACTCTTCTGCTCGACATTTCAATGCACTGAAGGGGAACTTTCATTATTCATCACATTGCTCTTTCCATCCTACGATAGGATATTATATCATCACTTCACAAACTACGTTCATATATATCCGGATTTGTCACCAACCGGGCCAATCACACATCCACTGCATGAATATCTCATCCCGCTACCTTAAGGACGCCGATACAGATCAGTAACATCCATTTCTTTCCTACAGCGCTAGTCCTCATTAGGGTCCCGGGTGATCTGGGAATAAGCAACGTAACTATTAAGGACAGCGAGCTTCCGACGTCCCATACGGTCATGTGACCAACTGAAACGGTGTTTGCAGAGTTCAAGGAGGTTAACTGACAAAGACCACATCTGACTTTGCAAGAGCAGAGTTTTGATTCCCAAACCTGTGTCCTCTGGAGAGGGGGGGGGGGTGTTCAGACGGGTATTCAGGATTCCTAACCACCAGTGTCGGTCCTGCCCTTCGGCCCATTAGATTTTGTGCGGGATGATGCATCGGACACCTTCACAGTGAAAGTGAAAGCACTTTAGTGCTGCTCGGGACTTATCTGTCAAAGCGGCTTTCCGCCAGGTGAGCGCCGACGGATGGAATCTCTGCCAGATTGGAGTCAACTCAAAGAAATCCCTCCCCGCTTGATAGATGGAAACGCTTTAATTTATCATCTGTACATCATCTCTTCTCCCTCCCCCGCGCCCCGAGGCTGCTGTGGAGGCGGACTCGCTCTGTACAGACGGTACCGAGACTTGAGGGAGTCGCGACAACTCGTCGATGATGCCTGCCTTTGGCTGACCGTGGCACGGCTTCCTCGGCCACGTAGCTCCGGGAGGCCCGACATGTACAAACGCACATTTTGAACTTGAGGCAGCCTCAACTTGAAAAAGAAAAAAAGAAAAAGTATTTTGCCCCTGAGTTACATCATCTCGGGTTTTTTTTTTTTTTTTTTTACAAACAAAAGTTTTTGTCAGTCGAGGACAAACTCATTTCTGTCTGTCTGTAGCTGAAAGTGCAACTTGGGTCACAGTTGAAGACATATTTTCTACATCAGTCGTGTCGACAGACCAGCCGAGCGCTTAGAGTTCGGCGTACCCAGAATGCAACAGTCACTAACAAGGTCACGAGTGTCCGCGGCGTGTGGCGTGCACACACACACACACACACACACCACAAAGTTAGGGCTATTCGGCTATCGGGTGAAATTTCCGAATGTTCCAGTATATATATTTTACCCGTCAAAATTATGTCCCCCCAGATCCCTTCAAGGGGCTGTTAAGGAATGATGGATACGAACAACAATTCATGGCTATTAAAGCCACGAGCAGGTGTCGGATCAACAAACTTTGTGTTGCAAGAAATAATGGCACACGATCACACACGCCAGCACGACAACAGCGGTCCTTCAGCTGACACCTAAACCTATCCGCGGGAATCTGCCTTGGATTTGTGGGGCAAGGTTGTGCATCTGCAGCAATGGTCATCGTGCGTTTGTATTTCTCCTTCTGTAGCATGGGAGGTCTTGCAGTCCGGGGGGACGGCGCTAGACGCCGTGGAGAACGGATGCGCTCGCTGTGAAACGGAGCAATGCGACGGCAGCGTGGGTTACGGCGGCAGCCCGGATGAGACGGGGGAGACCACACTGGACGCCATGATCATGAACGGGTAAAACTACGAACCAAACTATGAGAGTGCACACACTACTGTACGCAAAATCACAAGGGGGTGGATACCTTCTTAAAAACTGACTGGTGGTGTCTGAGCAGAAACACGATGGAGGTGGGCGCCGTGGCCAGCCTGAAGAGGATCAAGAACGCGATCGGGGTAGCGAGGGCCGTGATGGAGCACACCGAGCATACCCTGCTGGTGGGAGAGCCAGGTATGAAAAGACTCAATTATTTCAACTGTTATCAACACTAAGAACTTAGCATATGGAGTAAAACTGGAATGGATGGAGTAAGAAAGTCCATGTACTGACACCAGCCACGTTACAAGGTACACTATCTTCTTTTCCTTTGGGCTTATCCCTTCAGGGGTCGCTTCCATCTAACCCCTCTTCTCTCGCACCAACTACCTTCATGTCCTCTTTCACTACATCCATAAACCTCCTCTTTGGTCTTCCTCTAGGCCTCCTGCCTGCAGTTCAAAACTCAGCATCCTTCTACCACCATATTCACTATCTCACCTCTGGACGTGTCCGAACCATCTCAGTCTGACCTCTCTGACTTTATCTCCAAAACCTCTAACGTGTTGTCCCTCTGATGTTTTCATTCCTGATCCTGTCCATCCTGGTCACACCCAAAGAAAACCTCAGCATCTTCATCGCTGGTACCTTTAGCTCTGCCTCCTGTCTTTTCCTCAGCAGCACTTCCTCTAAACCAAACAACACCGCTGGTCTCACCACAGTTTTGCACACCTATCCTTTCATTTTAGTAAAAGGGATGTACTGTTACAAGGTACAGTACATGAAGGAAGAATACTGAAAATCAAATTCATTGATTTATTACTACCGGGTGGCCGCAGTTTTCAACAAGTCAGAGTACAATTTAACAGTCATTACACACCCACACTGGAGAAAAAAGTGTAAAAGACAGGAAGGAAAACCTGAGGCCCAGGGAGCAACCGCTGATCAGGCTGCACAGGTACTTACATCTTACAAAGAACGCTAAAATCATCACACGCAAAATGAAGGTAACACAAGAAGGTACAAGACAAGTATCAACTATTCTAACTGCTTTCCATCATGCATTGCTTCGCATTCAGCTGCTGTGACGGCAGTAAGCCGGGGCTCCCTCCGGTGGAAACAAGCTGTCATTGCAGCTGAATTTTTATTTTGTCTTGACCAGCAACTGACTGGTAGTCAAACTGCCTTTTCGTGCTTTGCCAAGGGAAAGTTGATAAACTATATGAGGCTCCCCTTGATATTCGACTGTTAATTATGAATTTTGTTAAACCGCATTGCGATGCCCGACCTGGCGTGGAAGAACGGGGAGGGGCGGGGACAAAGAAGGTGCAGAAAAACCTCACAAAAATATTGCATCAATCACGGCGATAACCACAATGTCAACAACAACCAGAGCAATGACTGAGCAAAATGGGCAAAAAGACAGGGGGGAAAAGAAAAACAGACTCTAATAACCAATGACAGCCTAGAAGAAACCTGAACAAAGCCACACAGCGGCGACAGTTTACGTTGCAACGATGGCATCGGTGTCAGTGGTGGAGTCAGCCATGCAGCCCGAACCCCACTCCCTCCAAGAGCCAGCGACCAACTAGAAGGACCCTGGGTCCCGGTGCCCCAGCAGGCAGGAGGGCCCCAAACCGATAACCGGATAGACCAGTGCGGGATGGCTCCGTGCTTTCATGTTGTTTACACCAAATGTTAACCCCGCCATCCTAATGTGGCAGCTAAAACGGAGTCTCATTAGACCAGGCACCAAGTCTCCAATCCTTTCTTGTTGTCCATGCAAACTCCAGGCCAAATTTCCATGTCTTAAAAACCGGATGTGAGCTTCGCTAGCTTTTTCAAGGCTCCACCTTCCAGAGATGTTCCTCTACATCTGTTTGAATTACCATTCCCTTTCCATCAACTGCAATCAGTCCGGACATTCTTCCCTGACCTCTGCCATCATTAGGACGTTTTCTCACGGAGAACCGGCGCTAACTAGATGTTTTTTGCCATGTTATTCCCCCCACAGACCATTCGCCGCAACGCTTAGAGAGGGTTCTGTGCAGTAGATCATCTATTGTGAAATACGCCGGCCAGCCCATCTGTCAACAACAACCGGGCCACATTCAAAGTCACTTTAATCACATCTCTTCCCATCCTGACGCTCGGTTTAAATTGGAGTTTGTCTGCCATCCGACGGACCGGCAGATGAGGCTCATTAATGGGCGGGAAAACAATGTCCTAAAAAAATACGGCCGTTATTAACAACCGTGCACGGTGCATAAAGCCGCCTCATCAACACAAGCACGATTTGTTTACTTTTTCGGAGAAGTTTTAAGAAGAGCGGGAGGAAATGAAGTGGCTTTCTAACACCTGACTTTGCACAAAAAGGACTCTTAATTATTCACGCTGAAGTGATGAGTCGTACTAACGCCGAGGCAAAATGTATACTGATACTCGTTTAAAGGAACCCAGAGGCCTTTTATTGAACGCTGCCGTTTCAGCAACACCGTTTCCAAACAGCACAAGCGTACCGTGCATGGTAATGCCTTCGTACGTTTTAAAACCCAGCACAAACAAAGAGGTGTGTACATTTCTGCTGCAGCTGTCAACAAACTCTTCAAAACCCCGAGGTCAGTGTGGAGCAGAATGTGTAAATTTGCCCGGAAAAATGTGATCGGGTTTGTTTCAGACATGCTTAATCACATGGATACCTTTGCACCATTCAACATGTCACAGTCAAAGCATAAAAACCTTGTTTACAACCTTCTGAACACGCTTTTTAACATTGTTAGAGCCCTCTAGACATGAAATAACACCCCTATAGTCGCATTTTAACCATATAATAGAACATGATGAAAGTGGAGCATACTGTATTTTTAAATAAATAACAAAATTGAATTATTTCTAAATAAGACAAACACGATGCAGTTCTCAGCGTAGTCTACTGTGGCCAAGGGTTTCGGTCATTTGGTCATTGTTCCCGTTGCTTAGTAGTTAGCATGTTGGCCACCCAGGCAGAACATTTGGAGGATCTGAATTCCTATCTCCATTTGAGCATCTGTGCAGAGTTTTTCCGGCTTCCTCCCACATTCCAAAAAATGCGTGTTAGTTAATTGTCCACTATATGTGCCTTGCGATTGGCTGGTACCCGCCTCTCAGCCCCAAACGAATAAATGAAATCATGTAAATCATTTTCCTTCTCAAATTACTGGCACTCAACTTTCTTTGGCCCCATGGCGGGTTATTTTGAAATAGCCAAAATAACCCGCTAATAGGGAACGTGAGCTGGGTTTAGACCGTCGTGAGACAGGTTAGTTTGACCCTACTGATGATGTGTTGTTGCAATAATAATCTTCATGGACTGCCTCCATGAAAGCAGTCCATTACGATTCTTCTCAACTATTCTCAGCACTAAGAAGTTTCAGCGTATGGAGCAAAACTGTGGAATGGGTTGAGTAAAAAAGTCAAACAATGTACTACTAAGATGAGCCACGTTAGAAGGAATATGGCTGAAGAATGCTAGAAATGAAAGCCTGATATCATGTGTAATCCTGAACTCGCTCATTGGTTCTTATTGCAGGGTCTCTGCAGGTTGCAACAAGTCCAAAATTAGGACCTTTTAAGGCCGCAATGAATGCAATTTTAGAAAAACTATAGAAGACCTGAAGGAAAATGGGCGGCAACCACTGGTTGTACTTTCCTTCTGTTTGTTTTACATAAAAGTAACATAAATACACTTTTAAAACATTTCAAAATCACATTAAAGACATTTTATGAGATTTTAAGAGAACATGAGACATTTTAAGGCCTTAAATTCCAACTATAGGAATTTAGAGTAAGCGCCTGTATTATTTATCAAGGCATTATTATTCCGTAATTATACACTATGTGCATTACACATTACAGTGCTTCTGCCAGATTCATTCATCTACAGTCAAAACTACATTTTAGGTTTTCGTTGACGCCAAGATTTTGCACACAATGCAATTTTGCATGCAACAAAGTAGTACTGTGAAGTCTAGCGGCCAAACAAAACACCCTACGTGTTGCTGACTTACAGTCCGTCAATTTTTTTGGTCCACTAAACAACCCGCCATGGGGCCAAAGAACGCTGCGAATGCCTTCGCTTTCATTCCTCATTGATAATTATTTCTCATTGCTGTCTGCACGCAAAACTGTAACTATTCCCTATCGAATGTATTTTGTAGAGCGAAATAAGAACTGCACACGCAGCAAGTCAGCAACGTACGACACAGGACACCGTGGACACTTTTATAAGCGACTTGTGGCTATAAATTCTAACAAGTTAATGGTGAGGAGCTCTTCTTTCTCTCTCTGTGTGTGTGCAGCGACAGTCTTTGCGGAAAACATGGGCTTCATCGCCGAGGACCTCACCACCGCCAAGTCTGTGGATATGTTCTCACAGTGGCTGACGGGCAACTGCCAACCTAATTACCGAAAGGTGAGCGTGCGTGCTGATGAGTAGTGTTGGCTGCGGCCGTGCGCGTTCTAAAGACACAACACGATGAGAGCCCTAGACTGGCACGCTAATGTAGTTCATCACAAATGGGCTCGTTTTGGGCCCAATTCATTTTGGTGCTTCAATCCATTCTGTTCTTCTGACTAATAGCAGAAAAATGGCTTTACTATAATCTAATAAACCCCCACTGATCAAATTCACAAATTGAACTGAAGGTCGTCTGGTAATGAACAAAACTTTTTGCTCTCACGGGGGTGGAAAGGATGTTGCAGGTGAGCATCTAGCTTAGGAAGCGAAGAGAATGATTGGAGTGCCAACACTGCCACGGGAATCCGATGGATCATTAAAATCCGGCAGGGTGGAAGCGAGCAATCACTGGTATAACTTGAAGAAAAGCACCAATTAGGTGGGGGATCCAGATTTATTCTCCTCCAGACCAAACCGGTCAACATTTGCATTTGAAAACAAGGGACATTTTCCAGAATCTTTGCATCTCCATAATACGACCACTCCATTGGTTACTTATCACTGTCGCTTTCGGAGCAGATGGTGTACGATCTTGACCCTTGATGATCGACGCCACAGAAGAGACAGCTGAGGCCAATTATTGGCGGGCGTTTTTCCTCTCTCAGAGCTTCCGTTGATGTCGATTTTTACTTGACCTCGGAACAACGTAACCACGGGACTTTCCTGGAAAAACGGGAGGGATGACTGATGGGGGCATCGGATTTAAGGAGGGAGAAGGCTGTAATCTGAGCTTTATGCAAAGAGCCTGTTGCTCCTTGTTTGTTGGCCGTCCTCAACGCATTTTGAAAATGTAAGGAATGATTCGTTATGAATAAAATGTTTGGAAATTTGCAAGAAGTTTGCACTGATGAATCAAAAGGAGGTCCAAAGTTCTAATGCAAAAAGAAGTAGGAGTGAGAAAAACTGTTTTGCGGAAGCAATTTTAGGGCAAACAAGCATTGAAAGCCTTTAAAAGACAAAAATCTTTTCAAAAATGTGGATTCAATGTAATTTTCTGTCTTGACGGCAAAGGCAAAAAGGCTTTCTCTCTTTGAACAGGGTCAGATTATTGAGCTGCAGAAGCAAAAATGGGACATTGAACTGTGGAAGAAAGTTTTATTCTCTGATGAGAAAAAATGTAAGCTTTTTGGTCCTGGTATGGCAAGGAGATCCCACCTGAGAGCTTTTCCCACACAGCATCCTCCAGTGGAACAATAGAGCTTCAGGTTGTGCAGGGGCGTCAAACGCCGGATGGCTATGTGAAGATGTTGCAGGAGGCAACCCTCTTGTCTGAAGGCCCTCGTTTGGTAATGATTGGCTTTTTCAACAGGACAACGCTGCACTTCACAATGCCAATTGAGAACATTTGGGGATGGAGGATAAGGGAAGCCATCTTCACCACCTGCAACCACAGTCCCACTAGCCTATTTCACTTTAATACTCACAATTTTTTGTTGCACTGACTTGTCTTCTTTTTGCATTTTGAAGCTGTACTTAGAAGCCCTTATAAAATCCTGCAGTGCAAAGTCTGACTTCTTGCAATTTTTCAACCGGTCTTAAAATGTTGATTAGGACTGTATATTAAATTAAATCCGTGGTCTCCAACTTTCATTACTACTAGACAGTGACATGAAATAAAATATTAATATTTGTCCATTAAACTCTCATAAATGTCTTTTCTTTATGATTCCAATCGTTTTAACGGTCTCCCAAGTAAAAATCGCTGAGTTTTGCACATTTCCGGATGATGATTTGTGTTTGTCAGCAAGTCGCCAATAGAATGTCTGCTGAAACATCTTCTACTGTCTGCAGAATGTCTTCAGTGTACGTGGTTTTCATGCACAACATGTAACACGGTCGCCACGAGCGTCTTTGCGGTTTTTCTGTATGCGGGCACAAAGTGCTCAGACTGCATCTTGGGCTAAAGTCAATGCCTCTCTACAGTAATTGTGTGAAATAACGTGTACTGTAGTTTGGCCGAGCTGAATACTGTGCACGTACGTACCATAAATGCTTGTTTATTCAGCGAGAAGCCGCAAATCCTGACAAATGTTCCCTGACAGAGTAGATATACAAAGTAGTCAATACATACATCATGTGCATGTTGCATATATTGTGCGTTCATGTTAGCATACACACACTAATCAATAAGCTGGGTCACGGGAATGGTGGGTGGGTTACTATACAGGAAGTATGAACCTGATCATCATGTAAGCACGCAGCTGGAATGTGCTCGTTTAACGCTACAGTTACGTGCACTGACACGATATCCTGTCCCCACCCCGCCTACCCAGAATGTTGTTCCAGACCCGTCCAAAGCATGTCGGCCCTACAAGCCCGCTGCAACACTGCAACAGAACAAAAAGAAGTGGCATGCTGATACTCGCGCTCATGACACCATCGGTGGGTTTTCTGGATTGACACGGTCGTACAAAATTGAATGATAATGTTTAAAATGTGAAGCATCCCAGGATGCCCCAGTGGCAGCGGGCTCCATCCCCTGCATGCTATTTGCGTACAATTTAGGGCTTGAACACTAGATGTCACTGATGCGTGTTGATGTGTCATACTATTTTTTGCTGTGCATCTTTTACCAGGGATGATCGCATTTGATCAGTACGGTCACGTGGCTGCGGGGACGTCCACTAACGGGCTCAAACATAAAGTTCCAGGGTATGTAAACTTTTGTACTTGAATATTCCATGGGAATACATGGGATTCTAGTAATATTGTGCTGCTCCTGTTGTAGTCGAGTGGGGGACTCGCCTATAGCGGGAGCGGGAGCCTACGCCGACAGCTCCGCCGGCGCTGCTGCCGCTACCGGTGATGGAGACGTCATGATGCGCTTTTTACCGAGGTACTACACAAGGGCTTCCCTTTTTTCCAAAAGGAATGTTTGCATCAGCTCTGCTCACTTGGCTTTTTCATATATCAGTCTTATGTGCAGCAATTAAACTAGTGGAGGTTTTCAAGCCGGTAGTGCTGAGAATGAAGCATAGAATAAGGTGCAAAGTGTAGATTTACCACTACTAGCCCATTCTGTGCTTAGCAGCCTTGACCAGCCGCTTGTTAGCCGGCCTCACACGTGTCAAATGCGACCCTGCCAACAGTTACTTGGCGGTGGAGCTGATGAGGGCCGGGACGAATCCCTCGGTGGCCTGCAAGATGGCCATTTCCAGGATTAAAAGGCATTACTCGGAGTTCTTCGGTGCGATCATCTGTGCTAACACGACAGGCCATTATGGTGAGTTTTTGGGATCTGAGCAAGGGGGCCATGCAGGCGGCGCCAAAAAGCACCAACAACGTGCCAAACGTGATTTGTACTTCCCGGACTGAAATTATCCAGGAGATTGAACGGCAGTTTCTGGTAGAAGCATAACACAATATTGCACAAGTTCAAGCTAAATACAAGAAGTACATACCGTATTTGCCGGACTTTGGCTGGTTCTGCAACATAACGTGTAAGCACATATACATATACAGTACAGAAATTAACCCGTTTTTAAACGTTAATTCATACTGACTTGAACCAAGCAGCCACTGGGCGGGTGCTCTGGGGTACCCTTAACATAGTGTGAACAAGTGTTTGCCCCCTTGCTGATTTTTTTTGCATGTTTGTCACACGTGCAAAAGCACAAACAATGAAGTCATTAACATATGCAGTAACACCCGCTATTAATTTACAATTAGATGGTGAGTACAAACAGCCTGCCTGTAGTGTTGCTTGTCTTTATTGAAGTTATTTCTCATGTGTTTTCTCTTGGGGGGAAAAGGTGCCGCATGTAACAAGGTCCCCGGCTTCACACAGTTTCACTTCATGGTGTCAAACACAGAGTCTGACGCACCGCTTCTTAAGTCTGTGAACTGCTTTTAACTGTTTTGGAGACGTGTTGGAAACTTAATATATTCAAGAAATCATTGGGAGCAATTTACAGCCTTTATTAAAAGTGTAAAAAAAAAAAAGGTCATGATGACAGTCTGTACTTTGGGTTATGTATATATTCATCCGGAAAATATATTTTGAGATTATGCATTAAATTTAATAACCATGCATCTTGTGTTTTTGTTTTTAAATATTACATCATCACTAAATTCAATTTAGCAGCCGGGTAAGATAGCCACAACGGGTCCGTTCTCCGCCCACTTGAAAAAATCACACTGTTTACCCTTCTGCAGGCTGCATGTGTAAAAGTTGCGGCCGTTGTTGGGTCCCAGCTTGAGGACGGTCCTCATCAGGCATCGTTTGCCGTGGTGACAGGAAGGAAAGTGCAAGTCGGCCCACTGCAACTCATAAAACAAAAACGACTTTATAAGCTGTAAAATTCTAAGCAAAGTTTGCAGGAGAGGCGAGGTGACTTATTTCCATCCTCACCTCAAAGAAGTTACATTTTGCCTCTCTGGGCAGCGAGCAGACGTAAAACTGCCGTCCCTTATTGTCCCCGTCCTTGTGGACCACTCGGAGTAGAGCTGGGCGGCCGTGGGATGCACAACGAGGCGGGGAGGCGCGCTGTGTCCCCGCTGTTGTGTGTGCACTGTCAGAAGAGATAAAAGTGTCTTATGTCGGCGATAACCTGAAAATGAAAGTACCCGCAGACAAGCTACTTGTCGGGAGTGTTTGTATAATTCATCCCCTGCAACTTTTTTTTAACAACACTGCACTCTGGTGCTTTTTGTAATTGCGGAAGCTGCAAAGAATTTGTCTTATTAATGTCAAGTTATTCATGAGAAGAGTGAGGCAGTGAGTCACTCACTCTGACTTGTTACCGGGAGAAGAACCGTGATCAATTCTCATTTTCTTGGACGGCTGACTGTACGAGGCCAGCGTTTCCCCACCGGGCGGCTGGGCGCGCTGCCTCTGCCAGCCACCAGAGGCATAATTGGGGCCCGACGTCCCCTGGCAGGCGCCGGATTTGAAGGGGTCTTCTCGCTCGGGCGGAGTGAAATTCAAATGACTGCCGAGCGGGGATAGCGGGGACTTTGCCGTCTCGCTGAAGTCTGAGAAAAGCAGAGTGGAAGTCCCGAAAGCGGCGCGCCAGTTGAGTTTGCGCTCCTCTGGAGGCTTCCTGAAGGCGGTGCAGGGGTACCTCACCAGGCTGGTGGTGGAGGGCGGCGATGCGTCGGTGGTGGCGTCCTCTTTGTGAACCGTGCAGGGAGAAGAAACACCGCCGTGAGACATTTCATGTTTATTCTGAAGCTCCTTTCATAAAACATACAATACAATGTTACACGCACACTTTGCAAGATGAAAAATACCAGCCACCATTTTTAATGTACTCCTCCAAGTCTTCTGCTCTCATAACTCCTCCCTTTTGGGCAATTTGGGTGCAGTTCCACGCGGATAACAAATGTAACTACTGTAGATATGTGAAGATGCAGTTGGGTGCTTCCCCGAAGTGTAGTTTACGTGCAAAAATGAATGCTCACGTCATAATAAACGAGATAATCACGTCTCATATTTCAATATCACCACACACAAGGGAACACGTCTGGGAGCACACGCCATCCCTCTCAACAATGTGCACATTAAGTCGAACAGAACCAGGCTGGTGGACAGGGGGCCTCACCCTGAGCTCTCGGAGTAAGGCAGGCGTCGCAGGTGGTGGCGGTGGGCCGGTTGATGAGGGTGCACAGGTGACAGTCCCAGTCTTCTTCCTCCTTCCTTGCCACGTTCTCACTGGCGCCCCCTTTGCTGGCCCAGCCAATCAGTGTGTTCCTGGCAGGAAGTTTACTGCAAAAAAAATAAAAATAAAAAATGTGTTAGTATGTAAATAGAATTAGGCCAGTGGTAAATACAGCAATCCCTTGTTTATGGCTATTAACTGGTTCCAGTAGGATTCTTTATTTATACATGGAAGATATTCGTTGTTAGAACATAGAAAACAACCTTCTAAATATGATTAACATTATTAGAGCCCTTTAGACATAAAATAACACCCCTATAGTCACTTGTACACTCATATTACCCAATGATCTTTGCCACATTGCGCTTTGAATTTCACAACTTCTCTCACGATTCTTGCTGTTTTGTGGTTGAATATGGCCTATTGATAGTCTTTTTAAAAATGCATATTTAAGCATGTATTTTTGGCCTAAATAAAAGAAAATAATTATTTCCAAGCATGAAAATGGCTACATGAACACAAATACAAATAGACGGCTTCCAAAAGATGCATTCAAAGCTGTTGTGATGATATGTAGTATTCTACACTCTCTAGGTGTCAGTCACTACGTGTCTGTGTGGAGACACACAGGCACCAGACTTGATCGCCATAATAGCCAAAATATTGCAGGTTTGAATGATCTCAGGCACAATAATCCATAACCCACACCAAAATAAGACTCCACTCCAGAACATATTTACAGTAACACACACCGCATGCATGCCCATATTGTTTATTTTTTCTTGTTATGTCTACTATATTGGGTAATAGGAGCTTAAAGGTGACTGTAGGGGTGTTAATTCATGTCTAGACGGCTCTAATAATGTTCAAAATGTATTCAAAAGGTCCTAAACAAGTTTTCTATTTAAAATATTTGATTTCTAAATAAGGAATTCTATTTTGCAGAAATTCAATTGTCACAGTCGGGTCAGGTACCAGTTAACCACAATAAACAAGGGATTACTCCTCTTTGGTTCCTTACTTATACATCTATAATTTCATTTAATTGAAAAATTAAAATTCCTCATTTATAACTTGAATATTTTCATAGTTTCAAACCAGTTATGGCCTTCTAAATACAGTTTTGAACATTATCAGAGCCTTTTAGACATGACCTAACACCCCTATAATCACCTTCACACTCATATTACCCAGTATAGTAAACATAAGAGTAAATACGCCATTTAAAACATAAATAAGACTTGTGCTCGTATGTATTTAATATCCAAGTGTTCCCTAGGGGTGCCTGTTGTGAGAAAACTCAAACCTGCAATAAATGCCTGTTGTTCCAGCAATCAGGTCTGGTGCTTGTGTGTCTCAAACATTACAGTAACATTACTGACACCTAGTGACCAGTGTGTAATATTACGTCATCTTTAAATGCCTTATATTTGTATTTTAGTTAAATATAACATTAGCTTAAATATGCTTATGTTTAGTCTAACGATGGGCCATATTCAACCACAAAACAGGATTCATTTATATATTTTGGATAAAGTGGGATAGAGTGAAGCCTTGAAATTTGAACGGGACCACGTATGTATATGTAAGGAGGCTTGTCATGTAGGAAGTAACAGCCACTCTTCAATTATCATCTGCTTCCAATTAACGCTCCATCCTGTTTACGGTTAAGGTAAATAAAGTAATACACTCTACTTATTTACGGTATAACTGCAAGATTTATGTAGATATAAATGCTCCTAATGAGCAGCCGGAAGTAAGCTAAACCTTTGCAGTTGCAGCGGCTGGTGAAGAAGCGCCAGCAGGTGGCGTGTTGCATTCAAATGCAGTGAGCACATACACATTAAGGATGCGACACAAAGCTCCGCTATGTTTGACAAGAAGGCCGCGCGAAGGGGAAGGATGGCGTCGGCCTGCAGCAAACTTTGCTCACAGATTGCTCCATCAGCTGCGTAATGTGTTGTAAGGACTTTAAGCCGGAAAGCCCTCCCTAAGCTCTGCTCGAACGCGAGCCAGGAGGCGTTGAGCCTGTGCCCTGCCTGGCAAACGTACACTTTTGAGACACATTCAACGCTTCCCGCTCCCTGCCAAGCCCATCTGCCTGCAAAGATGGCCTCTCGGGGCTGGAATGCTTGATCTGGGAAGCTTTGGGTGCTTTGTTTTCGGACAAAGACTGACAACGGCTCCAAAGCGGTGCCGTTTTGATCACATGCAGGGGATAGTGCGAGTTGATCATTTGACATAAAGTAGTGTTGTGACATTCACGTGCGAACCGATTCTTTTGATTCATCTCAACAAAGTAAACGACGGGAACCGAGTCGCAGCTGGGAACCGTTCTTTTTTTTTTTCCCCCAGTTACATGCGGAGGAGGTCTAATATTTTGGTTACTTTCTTTAGCAACACGAGGGACAAAATAATTGAAGTGGTTCTTGACAAAAACTTCCATCCATCCATTTTCTGTACCGCTTATCCTCATTAGGGTTGCGGGTATGCTGGAGCCTATCCCAGCTGACTTTGGACTTTGAGGCGGGGTACACCCTGGACTGGTCGCCAGCCAATCGCAGGGCACATATAGACAAACAAACAGTCACACTCACATTCATACCGATGGACAATTTAGAGATGCCAATTAACCTAACATGCATGTTTTTGGAATGTGGGAGGAAACCGGAGTACCCGGAGAAAAGCCACGCACGCACGGGGAGAACATGCAAACTCCACACAGAGATGCCCAACGGAGATTCGGACCCTGAACCTCATGACTGTGAGGCCAACATGCTACCCATTCATCCACAATGCGGCGACAAAAACTTTTTTGTAAAAAAATAAAATAAAAAAAGGGGGATAATTTTTCTACATACACTTTTAATGTACTTGCCAAAAATAAACAAATCAAAAGGCATTCCCACCTGACAGCAACACTTCTGGCATCCTGCTTCTGGCAGCTCTGGCAGAAGTACGTCATCCTGCCGTTGTCGCCGAGACGACAAACTGTGATGACACGGGCGCACTGGCGGCACTGGGGGCGCTTGTAGACTTTGTAGTGTTTGTGCAGGGCAGAGCCGGACTTGCGACACTGCCACGACAGTACAGTGAAGATAAATATGGTGGGCGGTGGGAATCTTACACCAGCTAAAAGTAAACCATAAACAAATGAAGCTTCACAGTGGTCAGTGTCTTACTTTGTAAAAGAGAAGAGTGAAATCGCGGGTCATCTTGACCAAGTGGTGGACCTGCTCATCTGACAGTTGCGCAATCTGAGGAAGGAGCAACCACAGTGGCGAGAGTACACCTCAATTACTAGATTTAGCACATAAAACTCACAGCAGTGCCAAAATTATAAGGAAATACATGTGGAAATATAAAGAGAATCAATAATACAAAAATATAAGAACGTAGTCATATTCTTTGTCCATTTTGTCTTTGCTTTTTCTGTTTTGGTCTAGTTTTATCTGTATCGTCTTTGTTTTTTTCCATTGCAACGGCAAATGGAGGAGGTTGTGGGCGGGCCCTTCTGCGGGTGAATGCAATCCCATCCAGGCTGTTAGCCGCTTCTCCCAGCGGCTTCGATGTGCATGGTAGCCTGATCCTCAGGTTACTTCCTGTCCGTGACCCGCTTCTGGTCACCCGCGCTAAGAGCTACATTCGAAAACACAGCTAGTACATAACCACTGCAAGCAGGAATCCTGTGATCAGGTATGGATGCTATTTGTCGCCAGCTTGAAAATGGAAAAAGAAAAACATAACTACATTAGTATTTTTGTATGATTGATTCTCGCCATATTTCCACATGTATTTCCTTTACATTTTGACACTCCTGTCATTCCATAATAGGTTCACCTGCACTATGAGCTGCATCAAATGTGGCCTTTAAAAAGAATATGAAATGCCATGAAGTGAAAATAATGCCCTCACTCTATTCCAGGGTCTCGAACTCGTGCCACAGAGGGCCGAGACACTGCTGGTTTTCTCCTCAACCAGTTTCCCCAGCAGACTTGAATTGATGAGCCCCTTCCCTCAAGTTGAAGGAGGTGTTGATCATTAAAATCACCTGCTTTAGTGATCGGCTGGAAAGAAAACCCGCAGGGCCCTCCATGAGTTTGAGACCCCTGCTCTATACCTTTACCCAGATTTTCACCAAAAATGTAACAGCTTCTTCCTTGCTCTCTGCAAATGTTGTGGAAATGAGATACCTTTTTTTGTATCTCTGCAAACATTATATATGGATTAAAGCATATTGCGGTGAGTTTGCACTAGTATTGCACACTATTTATTTACCCTTTCTTCTAAAGTGAGCATCTTGTAAAGGCAGTGCTTGTATCGGATGGTACCTAATAAACTGTCTGGTGAGCAAAAACAACCAAAATGGTGAAAAAAAATTGCTTCATGTAAATATTCCCTCAGACTACGGCTGGTTTCACATTTTCAAAAAGAATTTGAGAGCTTGTGCACTTGTCGAGCATCTATTTAGCATATATTCATTCAGTTCCTTTGGCAAAGTGAGGAGGCAAACGCTGCGCTACCATTCATTGCCTTCTCCCCAAAATCCTCTTCCCCTTCTCTGCATCGCAATGCATCACTTGATAAAACACGGGTTGAAAGTTACGCGCGAGAGTGGGATGCCTCGTGCTCCATAACTATCTCCCCCTCTCGGCTGCGCACCATCCATCATATTCTTGCGTACCTTCACGGCCGGGTGTAGGCCCGCGTCAAACAGGGCTTCGTTTTTAATGATGTTGCCGACTCCCGGCATGATGGCCTGGTCGAGGAGGACGTCGCAGAGCATCCTGCCTCCGTGGCGCCTCACTGCCTCCGCCGAGCGAGAGAAGCTGAACTTCGGGGAGCACACGTCCAGAGCCTGAAGAGCGCTCAGCCTCTGCTCGCAGTCGTCTGTCAACCTGTAAGCACAAACAAGGAGTGGGCAAGTGTGTGTGTGTGTGTGTGTGTGTGTGTGTGTGTGTGGCTGCTACTTCTGTCAGCTTGCCAGGTTCCTGTTGCCTTTTATTCATTTACATTGGAAATGTCCGCACACAAACAGAGTCATGGCCAATTATGCAAATTAGACCATGAGATCATGTGCTGTGTGCTCACTTATTAGCCTCAACAGGTGAAGCTGCACCACATCTTTGAGTCGACCCTGGGCTCGCTTGGGGGTGTCCTGTTTACCTCACTTCCACAGTGCTGTCAAAGAAGGAAACGGTGTCGTTAGTCAGGTGTAATTCCAGCACCGGGTGTGATCCGCTGCTGGGTTTCCTTTCTGCGGCGTTGATCCGCATCGAGCCGTTCATGCCGAAGTGGACTCTGGAAGCACAGAAGAGGTGTTTTGTTTAGAGACGGCAAACCCGCCTTAAAGATGAATTATAAAAAACTTAACTATGACAAAGCTACTTTTGTTGGGTGACGAAATATACTAGAAAGAGCTATCACTTTAAATCATAAATGTAGATGATAAACAAATGATTAAAAGTTGTAGCGAGTAGCTGACAGTCTACAGGTGTAATACAAGGGGTGAACAAATACATTAGGATTGTACTGATTTTTTTTCATACAAATTTGGTATTTTAGCCCAGTAAATACATGGCCGCCTTTTGAATGATTTTGTTGTTGATTATAAATCAGAATACAACTAAGATTTTAGACCATATATATATACATATACTTACTTATATATATATAAATATTTATATACATACATATACACACACACACACACATATATATATATATATATATATAAACATTTATAAACATACATATATACACATATATATGTATATCTCAACATGATGTTTTCCCTTACTCCTTTTGTTACATACACTTGTTTGAGCAAAATAACTAAACAAATGATTAGTTATCAAATGCTTTTGACTTTTTGCCCACTAAAAACATGCATGTTAAGTTAATTGGCAACACTAAATTGTCCATGAATGTGATTGTGAATGTTTGTTTGTTTATATGTGCCCTGCGATTGACTGGCGACAGTCCGGGGTGTACCCCGCCTCTCGCCCAAAGTCTACTGGGATAGGCTCCAGCATACCCGCGACCCTAATGAGGACAAGCGATATAGAAAATGAATGAAAACAAGAACAAGAATGAAATCAAAGAGGATGATGTGTTTTTATTTTTTTCTCGTCTATTTCTACTGAAGTGGATTAGATTCCAATTCATCAGGTAATGTGATAAGATGACTGCATTGCCTTTCCATTGCGAAGCTCAGTTGCTATTACATACATTCACCAGAAGAGTGCGCTACTCACCAACCACGCCGAGTCACGTTGGCCATCTGGTATTAGCTATTCAAATGCGATGGGGGAACTTTGAGAGGCGCTGGGCGAGATAAAATATTCGTTGTTTTGCTGAAATGGTGACCAACTTGGAATAAACAAATCTAAAAAATGATTTGATGTTATAAATCCAGGTAGGATTTTTACTCACTTTTGTGTCTCTCCTACGAGGTTACGCTTATTTCCTAAAGCATTCTAAGCAAATGAGATTCAAGTCCGACTATGACGTCATAGAGATACTTCTAGGACAGCCAGTAGCTACTTTTTTTACTGGAAAGTTGATCGCACCGGTCAAAGCCATCAGGTGCTCAAAAAGGAAAGAAGAAGAGGAGAAACGAGTCAAAGATAAACGACGTTTACACTCTGAGTGAATATGATGGAAGCGGTAAACGGCCATGTTAATCCTATTTACCGTCATACCGTAACGTTTTAGGACCGAAATACAGGAAGAGTTCCTTCCCCAGGGTGTCCACGCCGGTGTACCGGCAGCCTTTCAGACGTTGGAGGGCGCTGTTTCTCTCCGGGTCCTTTCCCTGCGAAGTTACACCCAATTCGCTTTCAACGACTGCATATGAGTACTGTTGTCATTTGTTGTGCTCTTGACATAAACATCAACCCAGCTAAAGTAGTTAGCATGACATCTGCCACGCAAAACAGCATACCTTAGCCGTGAACATGCTACCTCTGATCTCTTTCAGTCTTTGTCCTTTCTGGACCCTCGAACGGATCTTCTCCCCGTTTAATGTGCACCCAGGTCCTTCAACCATCTTCGCTTTTATTGTTTTCTTAAAAGAAAAGAATGACGTTGGTGACTGTCTGCTCGCGAAAAGCTAGCATGTCTTCTTTCCCCGCCAGAGCCTTTTCAATTTAACGCATGCGCGGTACGCTGTTTCCGGAAGTAACCGCCCACCGATGCGGAAGTGGCAAGGAGATCTGTCTGTTAGGTCTAAATAGGATCACAAAACGTCAAATTAATTATTCTAAAGTAAAAAAAACAACACCACAATCATAATTTCAGCAGCCAATTGCAGTTGTTGACGCTTGACAGCCCTGCAGCATCTCCGTTATGACCACTTGAGGGAAGCAGAGGACCGTTGTTGGCCCTGCAGGCCTCACGTGGTCATGCTGGAAAGGGCAAGGTGGTGGAAGCCTGTACCTGCATATCTTCATTCCCAACTCATTCATGTGCTAGAGGGGCCATCTTATTCCGCAGAAGTGCACTGGTCCCATCTGGTTCTAAACATTCAAATGGACTGTAATTTGCATTCCTTTTCGAACCGTCTCTGCCATGCAATAACTTTTTTTTTTTGCCATGCAGAGAAGCTTCTGTGGACTAAGATAAAAATAGACAAGCTCCATGGTCTTCAGCCAACTGCACAGCCATGCCCCCCTTGTTAAGAAAAAAAGGCCAGCACTCAGCAATTATGTGTATTAAAGTCAAGGCCGAAGCTGTGGCGCTCCGAGGGGAGAGGAGCTCTTGAACGCAGGTCTCAGCCGAGGTATTAAAATGTAATTCCATCCAAGTTGTTTGAAGACGTTGAGTACACGCACGGCAGCCAGATGAAAGCTCCCTCCGTTTAATAAATCCTACCGACGGTTAAAAGGGCAACATGTCCACTGTGTGCCTAAAGTGGTCTAGTCCGTTTATTGCCCCAAATGCAGAAAGTACCAGTTGTCTTATATGAGAGGAGCCATGTCTTTGTGCATTGCATGTCAAGTGCACGACTCACTGAAGGGCTATCATGTGTCTGGACGCGAAAAACTTTTTTTGTCCTCTACTCGTCAGCAGATATCACATCGTCCTTTGTTTAGTTGCCCCCCTCCCCCAATCGTTCATTCATTCTAAATGCAGCATATGTATGACGCAGTGGATGATCGCAAATTCAAATTTGTTTTTATGCTATGCAAAAATTATATAACAAATTAGAATAAAAACTGGTGAATCTGTGGAATGCATGTGTCAAATATGTTTCAAAAATCAAGCACATCATCAACCAAACAATGCTATATCAAATATTGACTTCACGTGAAAAAGCTACCATTAGGAAAGGCAGTATTTGACTGATGTACTGTATACACCGTACTTCCCGATGTCATATCAAAGGAAGTGCGCTCTGAAATGAAAACTCAAATGCAGGCTCTTAAAAGCGGGATGCTGTTTACGCTTCCCTTTTATTTCATTATTTTGGCGTTGGTGCGGAGCCTGCAGACGGAGAAGCGTTGCTATGCAACTGGGATTTCAAAAAGGGCTGGCAGTGCCAGGGTCACATTTCAATGTGTCTCTCCCACCGCTTGGCAGCAAATGATGGATGCTAATAAGTGCTTCCTCTTAGTTATGTATTTATTTGCTGAAATATGTACTAAACGTGAACATGCTTGCGAGAATCTTAGTGTGGCAGGATAAGGGAAGTGATAGCCTGTCAGAAAGATACTTATGTTGGGAGCTGTTAACACATTTAGAGCCAATGAGGTTTATTCATTGGAGTATTTTTTGTACCATTATTGTGCACACTAGTGCACATAGCAGGGGTGGGCAAACCGCGGCCCGCCAAGCGTTTTAATCCAGCCCAACAGGCATTTCCACATTTCTTTTTTTAAACATTTAACATGGAAACCATAGCCGGCAACGTGACTCCCAGTGCTTTTGTGGCACGCTCGAGTCAGATGCAATCTGGACTGCAACATAAGTTGAGGAGGCCGAGAGAGTACAAGTAAACAAGGCGGAGTTAACATTGCTTTGATGTCCAATGTTTTATAGCTCATATTGTTGTTGCAGCTAGACTACCCGGCATGCCTTGCGGGCATTTCGGAAGTCATTTGAAGTAGTTTTAAGTTATGTGTTACGATTAGCGCTTAGTTGTTGATTTATATGATGCGTTATATGATGATTTATATAATGCCAAGTTTTTTAACCCGATGTGGTCTTGCGAGTCCAAAAGTTTGCCCACCCCTGGCACATACTGCATCACCTTATAGATATATTATCATCTGTTTTTTTTGTGTACCCTAGCTGAGACACTCCCTTCCATCGACGTATGTGAATAGCTTTGTTAAAATAGACACTAAAAACAAATTAAAATGACAAAAGAAATTACAAAAAGCCCTAAAACATACAGTAAAACATACACATCTAAAACATACAGTACTCACTCATGCTGTTTTGCGTTTGAATATGCCACATTAGTATTTAAAAAATGCATATTTTGAGCAAATTTTGCACATTTTAAGAATGTGTTTACACAAATTAAGATAACTACAAACATAAGGCATTCAAAGGATGCATTCAACAATGGTGTGATGATATCTAGTAATGTTACTGTAATGTTGTGTGAGACACACAAGCACCAGACCTGGTCTTGGAACAATCTTGTTTTTACTGCAGGTTCGAGTGATCTTACAACTGTTGTAGACGCAACCCACGCCAAACTAAAACTCAACTCTGAACCCTCAATGTCACTTTCTGTCCGTCCTCCACTCCTCCCCACTACAACCGGAACACATTTACAGCAACACACACGAGCACGAGTCTTATTTATATCTGAAATGTCGTATTATTTTTCTCTTATTGTGTCTCCCGTACTGGGTAATGCGAGTGCATAGGTGACTATAGGGGTGTTATTTCATGTCTAGAAGGCTCTAAGTTTGCTAAAAACTGTGTTTAGAAGTTTGCAAACATGCCCTACTGCAGAAATATTAAGTTACTGAACAAGGAATCCAAATTCTGGTCTGGAACCAGTTAACTATGATGAACTGTATTACTTTTAATACATTGTGCGATTTGCTCAGATATCATTGACCTACAACGGACTGGTTTTAGTATCCGTGTAGCTCTTGCTAGCACACATGCAGCCGGGGGGTGGCGGTGGGGGGGGGGTTGGCTTTGTACTCTACTTTGCCACCGAGAACACACTCAAGCACTTGAAATCTCCTCAGAAAGTCAGCCTTGTTTCTCTTTTGGCTGCAAAAACTCTTCAGGGTGCGTTTCATCCAAACAGAAGATACAATTTCTTGCCATATTCGTGCTCTTTTCCACTACGTTTTCTTGAAAAAATGGAATTTTCCCACACCAGACTGGATTTATGTTGCAGCTGGCTGTGGTCCCAAGCAAATCAGATGGAGGATCATAACAAATAACAATCAGATCTGATAAGATCTGACAGCTCTACGAATGTCGGAACATGCGAGATTGGATTTTCCCAATGCACGAATCTGGATCCGATCCTGGTGAAAGTTCCACACTGCAGCTCTGTTCATTCTCACTACTGGAAAAGAGATCTGAGAAAACAAACCCAGAATAGATGCAAGAAGAAGGCAAGGCAGGGCAATCCTGATGCAAGAAAATGATTTGCGGAAGTATTATTATGACATCCATATGTGGATGCTTTTAATTTGACACCCAAGGGCTAGAAGAACATCACTGCATAACTACAGGCGCCCGGAAGTCATAACAGCAAATATGTCACCTGTTTAGGGATGATTTGCAACGTGCTTGTGCAACCAAAATGGCTGCAAAAAGGGGGGGCATTAACACTACTCCCGCTAGGTGGCACTGTTTCCTTTTTTAGGGCCTTGGTGGGATTAAAACTCCCCTTTCCCACTTCTCTCCTGCTTCCCCTGGCGAGCACTCATCTCAGAGGGCTGCATGAAGCAATGACAAGGCCGGTGTGAAATCAGAGCATCTGCAGTAAATCGAGGATGCCTTCCGAGAGAAAGAGCAGGCACTTGAATGCATCACGCGCCATCCCTGTTAGGTCATGGGACCACCGCCTGATGAATAGTGAGATGCCACGACTTGCTTAGCTATGATGGTTGGCATTTTCGCTCAGAAGGGCGCGACACTGGTGCCAAAGTGGCCAGGCGGCCCTGTACTGCCCCACGGCCCGACGTACCATAAAACAATCGCAGTTAGTATATAAAAACTTCAGATTTGAAGTGCAACCACTTGAAGGTGCATTTTTCAGTAGTTTTTGTGCCTTGGACTGCGTCATAAGGAAGTATTTTTTCCACCCCCCAGAGGTGACCTGCAACGGTTTGGAACGTCACAACACATTTCTCTTGGCAATGAGAATGTCAATGAGAGTTTATCATCTCTAAAGGACCTTTGGAGGTTGCCGAGTGCAAAATTCACAAAAAGAGTTAAAAAAAAAAAAGACATGGCGTCCCTCACACTGAAAAATGAAAGGATGCAAGGCCTGCTGTGATAGTTTTTAAAGTTTGTGGTGAAGGAGGAATGCTACTTTTCTAACCCAGAATATAACAAGGTTGTTATCAGCAAATGTAATGCTGCAACTGTATGCTACTAAAATGGCATTTTTTGTCACTTTTCATCGTCTATTACCATAAAATTGCAGCTATTTTTAATGACTTTTTCCATTTTAATACTTTGACTTTATTCTCATAAAATTAAAGCTGTTTTTCCCCCAAAACTATTTCAGCTTTCTTCTCCTAAATTTTCTTTCTGAAATTATGACTCAATTCCCAAAATATTAGAACTTTCCCCCCACGTAATGTTGTATAAATTTCAACTTTGTATTACATCTTATTCTTTAATTTAGCAAATGTATGCTACTAAAATAGAATTATTTTCCCCCAAATATTACAAGTTTATGGTAAAATTGCAACTTTTTCTCCCCCATTCACTTTTTACTTTGAATATTTTGACTTTATTCTCCCTCATATTTCAGCTGTTTTTTTTCAATTCAACTTACCTCTTGTGATTTTATTACTCCCATAATGCTTTATTATTCCCATAATATCCAAACGTTTCCCCCAATGTAAAGATCTATAAGGAACAACTTTATTTTATTTATCTTCTTCTCTATCTTTTTTTCGTCTTATTTCTTTAATATTGCAACTCTGTGCTACCAGAATGACATTATTTTTCCTCATAATATCACAAGTTTATTCTCATAGAATTTTCCATTTTTTCTTGTGAGAAAACACATTTTTTGTCTTTATACTCGACTTTATTTGTAAAAAATGTTTTTGTCCTCCCCCCCCCCATTTCTGATGTTTTAGTACATAATTTTTTTTAATATTTAAACGTGTTTCTTGTACATTTTTTGGACTTTATTGCAATAACATTATAACTTTTTCCAAAATCTAATTTTGCAAAAATTGTTTTGTTTGTTTCTAATAGCATTAGTACTTTAAACAAATGTTTTTTCTTTAATATTGCGACTTCATGCTACTAAAACAGTGCTGTACTTCTTCATAATAGTACTTTATTCTTGTAAAATTATAACTTTTTTCTGTTAATATTTTGACTTTTCCATTTTTGCTGCTGTTGTTTTAGTTTTCTTGTTAAAAAATATTTTTGGAATGTTCTTTGCAGGGCCAATTAAAGAACCAAAAAACGGTGCCATCAGTTTGGCTATTAGAAGGGGTCATCCTAGATCATTTGCCGCATTGGGACCAAATTTGGACCACGTGTACTAAATAAAAAAAATACATACAGATGGGCGAGGATAAGTTGCGGACATTTTGAGTTTCCGTCATAGCGAAGGGAGGCAAAGTTTGCCCCCCGAGGGAAAAACGGCATCATTCAACTCCACTACCAGCACCACCACACCCAAACGTTACCACTTATCGAAAAACACGCAACACCAATCAACACCTGAATGCATCTAGTGTAAGTGCAGAGATGCACTTTAGCTGCGTGCACGCCGCAAAGCAGATGCTGGGGGCTTTGCCTAAAAGATGCTGCAGAGAGTAAAGGTGTTCTGCGGTGTGCTGACAAAGACAAATGGCCATCTTCCTCCTCCCGGATTTAACCCTTACTCTTCCCACAAAGAACCTGTCTAATTGTGTGAAAAAGACACTCGCAGCCCCCGCCATCCTTCCTGGGAAGACTAAATGGAGGGACATCAACGTTTTCCATCTCTCTGTTCATTTTTCCTCTCATGCCTCTAAAAGGGAGGGAGTTAGTGTATAGCCATTCATATAACTCTAAACTTTGGTTCACTCGTCTGACTCAAAAATGTGACTCCCCGATGCAGGAACCCATGAAGAGCATTTTAGGTCCAAACTTGAATGTCTTTAGGTCTTTAATGGGCCTTGAAAGGTTCCAAATATTTAAATAGGCGCCGTTTCCAGGTCACGGCAGCAATAATAAAAACACATCTTGGCCCGGACGGAGTAGAAAGAAGGAATGTTTACTTAAAGCGTGGTGTTGTCACGTCTGAGCCACTGACTCATACCAAACGGCCCGTTTAAGTCCTTAAGCTGATGCGGCCGCTAATGCACTCGGATGAACTCGAGCTTCCCGAGACAGCAGCCTCCGCTCGGATGAAGGCCCGACGCTCTTTGCAGTTGAGTATAGTGACATCGTATTCACCAGTCCTGTTCGATGGTCTATTCCCTGCTCCTTTGAAAAGGCAAAATGACTTTTTCATGATGTTCTAACAATGATGATGTGCGAAACTGCTGATTTTGGCTCCAATCTGATACTGAGTAAAATTCAGGTATCGGCAACACAGATCTGATACTGCACAAATTCACCTAATATGTCTGGTGAATTTTAAAAATTGCTGTATATTCATATCATACTATAAAGAATACAAGACATTTAATTAATTAAACTACCTTTGATAGTATTTGGCCCACAGACTGCGATGATTTGCTCATTCTAGCATCATTTTGAGGGCATCATTTGTCGCTGTTGTCAAAAACACTGCATTCATGTAAAAAAAAGGCGAGAATAGCAAAAGGGCAGAGGCGGTAGTATCCGCGGGAGACGCCTCGACACAAAATGCACTGCTGCCGTGTGGAGTTCTTCGAGCCGCGCTTTCCCATGCCCAATCGCAAGTATTCCTCAGATGTTTGCTTACCCGAGTTGTACAATGTTGTTTATAGCCACTAGAGAAGCAAATTGATGATGCTGTATTCGTTAGTTTCACAAAAGATATGTGTTCATTCCATGACAGGTGATGTTACACGTATCAGTATCGGCTGATATCCAAATCGGAAATCAACATATCAGATCAGTCAATATAATTAAGAACAATTATTTACTTTATTTATTTCTTCTTTTTCTACTTTCTCATTTTATTTTTGTGTTTAACTTTATGATGGCATTTTTACAGAGATGCTGGGAACCTACAGTATGTATCTCTCTATAAGAATGAACACTTTGTTGGTCACATGTGGCTCCGTTTATAATTATAGTTATTGTTTCAACAGATAAATATTACTTCAAATAACTAAAGAATCAAAAGTATCAATGTTTTGACTTGAGAATCGATTTTAGACCAAGAAGAGTTGGTATCAGGAAGTATCGATAGTCCCGCATCGATACACGTCACTGGTATTTGTCAGGGACTCTTGGAATTGTCTAACTGGGCCCTCGCACCCCGCTGGTCTCAGACATTCAAGACAGTCTTCCATTGAGATTCTCAACACCAAGGACACACTTCAGGCCTTCAAAATAAGGGCGTCGTTTGCCCCAATGTCATGTAAACATAAGAAGCGTGTCATAAAAAATATCTTATATGTAAAGTTGGAATGGCACGGGTGACGACATCTTCCTTTCTAGCAATGTGTGCATCCCATTAGAAAAGTTAGCCAAGCTTCATCCAATTCCCCATTACTGGGCTAAATTTCCCAGGGATGTATCGGATCAATAAAATGTAAGGATTTTTGCATTTGATTAGCGGGCAATTTATTCACAAACCCAAAACGCACACACTGCATGCTGGTAAAAAATACTGTGAGTGTAAAATGTAAAAACCGCAATTCTAAACAGAAAAAACGATATTTGGGGGACTCGACTTTGAATGCAGCGCTCAGAGAGACACGTTGGGGTGGTTGCCAGGCAACCGGCTCCACGGTCGGCCCGGGCAGCTGAAGTCTGTGATAGATGAACTCCACCCGTCTTAAGATTCCGTGCAGCGTGCTGGTGATTTCTCATTCGGGTTTGTTGGTGTTTGGTGTGGGCGGGTATTCGACTCATCCCTCCTTTGGGTCACTTCTGTCTGTGTATAACAAAAAAACCAAAAAAAAGGAGGAGGGCTTGAGGGCGACGTCTGCATACATAGCACCCCCGGCCTCATCCTGATGTCTATCTCCATGGCAACAGCATCAGCAGCAAAGCGTCTGACCGAATAAAGACGAGAAGGAGTTTCATTCGCACACGCTTTGTTACACATTGTCTGCGTTTGCTGCATAAAAGTAAATCATCACTCAGGTATGCCGGGCTGTCATCTGCATTCTATTATCCCCTCCTCCCTTTTCTGCTTCTCGTCCGTTTCAAACGAGCCCCGACGTTGTTGTCTGAGCTCCAGACGGCATTAGCGAGGAGCCAGTTTCATTACGTCCACTTGGACTCTGCGTGGCGCAGATGTTTCAGCGCGTTTGCGTTTCAGGCCGGTCCGCTTTGATGTACATGAAAAGACGCCCATGAGGGATCCGCACGAGCCTCTCGGCACTAAAAGCAGATCAGGCTTGGATTTGTTTCTTCTTCCACCTGCACTTCTCCTGCCGGGCGCACCTTCTGCGATGGAAACGCGGGGTTGCCGCAGATCATTGATCCGCCCATGCCTTGGCGCTGATAGAGAGCGGGTTGGCAATGATACCAGAGATTCTTGTGAATGGCTGCCAGCAGTGTATGCATGTGTGCACACGTGCATGCACTCCAAAACTGCTCCACCGGCATCCATCTACACTACTACACACACACACACACACGCACACACACTCTCACATTCTCACACACGCAACGTGCTTCCATGCCAACACTAACTAGAAGAGACTATGGCAACAAATCTTTCACAAGATAATCAACACTATTTCATAATTCATATTAGTCAGTCATTCCTTCTTCTTCTTGTTTGTAAAATATATACAAATATTGTACCAGCATATTTATTATATATTTACAACACAATGACTTTATTCTGACAAAATACATTTTTTCTAATGTTTTTATAGTTTTAAATGTTTTAGGTATTATCACAATTTTTATGATAAAATGACATCTATTAAAATAAGTATTTTGTCTTAGTATCTGAACATTTTTGAGATAATATATTTCTTGTGTTATTTTTTTTTAATCTGGAGTAAAACTTTTTATGGTCAAGGGCAATTTATTTTTATTTGTAGTAATTATTCATTCTTGTAATGTCACAATTTTAAAAAAATGACAAGATGTAGAATACTATGTATTATTCTACATAAGAATATAATAACAATCTCAATGTTGAGGTACTTTTTGTAATATCACACTTTTAATGTCTGTTTTGTATAATAATAGTAACAATAATAACAATAATGTATTTTTAGAGCCAAAATATGGTATTGGGGCCAAATGATATTTTTTTTTCTAGTAATGTCACTCATTTTCAAATGCCAAGGTTTTGTATTGTTTTGTAAAATTATTATTTTTTTCATAATATTCCCACTTTATTATTTTTTTTAAGATTTGTTTTTTAAGCATCTATCATAAGATTCTAACTTTTTTCTGGCAAAACTACAATGATTGTATTATATTATTGCCAAATTACCACTTTACTGTGGTCAAATTGTTTTGGATCGTGATATTGTGACTTAATTTGAGCAAATGTACAAAATAATTTTCTCCTAATTTAAAAACTTTTACAATTCTGAGTTTTTTCTGTAATATTATGACTTTGTATCTGTAATGTTTTGAGGTATTTTATCTTGTAATATCAATTTTAGTACCTTTCTTATATAATAAGGTAATAATGTAATGTCACAAATCTAAACATTTCTTGTAATTTGTTTTGTAAAGATACCACTTCATTATGATCAAATCTTCAGCTTTGTCTCGTGATGTTATGACTTTATTGTGGCAAATTTACAAGATATTTTACTCCAAATATTCAAACTTAATGATATCATTTAGAGATTTTTCTCCGAATATAATGACATAATACTTTTTGGTTTTTTTTACTTGTAATATTATTATTATTATGAATAATATCATTCATATATTATAAAATACATTTTTCGGCTCAGGGAATTGAAGGTTTTTCTTGGAATATTAAAACGTTATATTTGTAATATTTTGTTGTAATATTTATATATATTATAATAATTATATCCTGTATATAGTATCATAATAATATAGTATTTTTGCAAAATCACTTAAAAATCTGTATTTTGTTTTGAGCTTGGAAAAATGATCACATATTTTTTTGTAGGATTTTGAATGTGTCGCATAAAATGATGACTACATTCTGGCAAAACAACAAAAAATCTAACAAATATAAACATAAAAACTATTCTTTGAATTTTTAAAACGTTTTTTTCTTGTCATATCCCAGCTTAAGTGTGTATATTGTATAAAAATATCATCTATATGTCATCTATTCTGGACAATATTGTGTTTTTTTAAAAATAATATTGCAACTTTGTCTTTGTAAAATGTTGAATTTCACTCTCATAGTATTTTCAACCAATTTTTTGTAGTAAAATCTTTTTTCTAATACAAAGACTGTTTGGCAAATGGACATGATATTTTCTAACATTGACATGATCAGNCCCGCCCGGCACTCGGCCCCCCCGAGCTAATAGCGGCGCTCCAAGGGCACCCGCCGTCACAATTGTGCTCCCGTTACCAAGCTAATAGTTGCCTTTCCACGGCCAGCGGCGAACAGGAAGTTCGCCACCTGCGTGCGTGCGTGCGTGCGTGCGTGCGTGCGCTGACTGCAATCGCTTATTTATCCGTCATCCCTTTTGAAATAATCAACTTGACACATCTGCCAGACGGCGCCAGCAGGAATGCTAAAAGGTCAGCAGGCGACGCTAGCAGCTGCTCCCGCGCCAAGAAACGCTCTCCCGCCTCCAAATAGCGCAATCATTACGCCACAACAGATGGGACTCCCGTATTGCATTCCGCCGCGGTGGTGGCGGCGATGAACCCTCCCTCCCGCGGGTTTGATTCCTGCACACGCGCAAGGTCGCCACGGGCTGAAGGACAAAGGCGGTCGCACTCGGGACAAAAATCACTTTTCTCTCTTTTGGCCTTTGGAGAGAAAGTATGAGATGAGATATGAGATGATCTGAGGAATGATATGAGATATGATGCATGAGGCATGACATCAGATAATGAGACATGAGATATGATTGATGAGATGATTGATGCGATGAGATGTGAGGCATGAAATCATATATGAGATGAGAGCTGACATGAGGTGAAATGAGACTAAACGTGAGCTATGAGATGTGAGATATGATTGGTGAGGTATAAGGTATGAAATGAGAGATGGTATGAGGTGAAAAGAGATGATATGAGGTGAGATATGATCTATGATGTATAAGATATGAGGTTTAAAACGAGGGATATGATGTGATGAGAGATATGAGATATGATCGATGAGACGAGAGATAGAAATAGGGTATGAAATTAGATATACTGTAAAATGATAGATGATATGAGATGAAATGAGATTGTATATGAGGTATGAGATATGAGGTGATATATGATTGATGAGATTGTGTGAGATGAGATGAGATATGATATATGAGATGAGTGCTGAGATATAAGATATGATCGATGGGACGAGAGATGAGATACAAGGTATGAAATTAAGTATGAGATGGTAGATGATATAAAGTGAAATGAGATGATATATGATATGAGATTTAGGATGAGAGATATGAGATGAGTGCTGAGATATGACATAGGATTGATGAGGTGTGAAGTATGTAATGAGATATGACATGAGGGGTGAAATGAGATGATATATGATATGAGATTTGAGATGAGAGATATGAGATGAGTGCTGAGATTTGATTGATGAGATGAGATGTAAGGTATGTATTGAGATATGACGTGAGCGACGATATCAGGTGAAATAAAAAGACATGAGGAATGAGATATGAGGTGACATGAGATTAGATATGATATACATATATATGAAATGAAATAACAGATGAGATGAGAGCATGAGACACATGTAGAAGATTAGAGCAGATATGAGGTCAGATGACATAACGAGCTGAGAGAAGACACATGCAATGAGATGAGCTGATGTGAGGTTGAGAGGCGATAAGACCTGAGATGAGAAGAGAAAAGCGCTATGAGAAGAGATGAATGTAACTGAGGTGTGATGATTGGTAGGAAAGTTGTGGTAAAAAAAAAAAAAGGTAACAGGAGAGCAATCACGTCCACAACTTCACTGAAATATATTTACAGTACATACGATATTTGATGTATGCATAGATTTGTGTGTGTTTACTAGGTTACTAGTAATAGTACTACTAGAGTACGCACGTGTAGGCCTGCCTCACTTTGATTGACTGCCTTTGGCCCCGCCCACAAGCATCAAGCAGGCACAGGCCGTGACGGCTGCACTCCGGCTGAACTGCCGGTGACGGAGGGAACGCGTTATCGGCTGTGGAGGAGCGTGAGGGCTGATAACGACATCTGCTCGCCGGCGGTGATCGCGGCGACGATAAAACGGCGTTTAATTAAAAGACGGCTCGTCGTCACCTTTTGTGCTCCAGCATTTAGGAGGGTTTCGGCCATGATGGATTCCCCCAATGAGACGGCACTCGTGCATCCCTGATGAAAGTGAAGGGGACAGATGTCAATAATTCAGCGTCATTAACCTCCTCATACGCATTTCATACGCATTCCCGCCCCCTCTACTGCACGGGAACGACGCCATTACGGCCCATAAGATCCCTTTTAGCGCACACGAGCTGAAATGTGGGATTCCATGGTGCAGGAAGTGCAAGCACATCAAGTACATGAGATACATGAAGTACACGATGAGGACGGCTTTGGCAGTAAACATAATTAGGCAAAGGCTCAACTTTCTAGCTCATGAAGGGCATTAATAACATCCTTTCACTTTCCTCATCCCTCCACCTATTTGTCTTCCAAACGCTAATCATTTATATAATAACACAATACAATGAATGCACTTTGTCCGGCTGTCAATCCATGATTTATTTGATCACGATTAATCGCACTCTGTCCGGCTCAGTCGATGACAATATTTGATCACGATTAATCGCACTTTGTCCGGCTGTCAATCCATGACAATATTTGATCACGATTAATCGCACT
>QODF01000014.1:1678988-1700573 GCA_024372805.1 Oostethus manadensis
ATGAGCAGAAACTGCAGAGAATGCAGTCTCATGTCATTCACGCATCGGTAAGCAGTTCCTTCCTCCTCAATGACTTTATTTCTTATACTGATTATATTCATATTAATATTTATTATACACCGTGACTCTCCGCAGCCCGTGTAATGCCTTTGCTGTAAGTGTGACATCCTTATGGTTGCTCCTCGCACAATAAAACATTCAGAAATGTCATACGGGCTTGCGGTACCTGCTTCATCCTGAAGGAGTGTGGGCGTGCGTGGGAAGCCAGAAGGTCCTCGCACCCAAGCTCACTAGAAGGCAACAAAGTAGCAGTACTTCAGGCGCACATAAAAGGTAGGACCACAAACGTTTTTCAGTTAACAAAACAATAAGTAAAGGGGACTAAAATGTTTTTGAAAACATTTTTAACCAAAGAAAATGATTAGATTCTATTTCTTGTTTTTTATTTCTCTCAATGAGCAACCTGTATTAAAAGAAAGGATTCGGGGCCTCACCAGCCATGAACCCCACTATTACATTATAGGTAAGAATAATATAATTGGCTGCTGCGCTTTGCTTTCGGGCCTAAATAATAAAAGTGCTGTCCTGTTAACAGCATGGAGCAAGAAAAAGTTATGACATCATCATTTCTCCAAAATATTGTAGTGTCATTGTTGTCCACACGGGGGCGCTCCGCAGCCGTTTTAGACATTATCCGACAGGAGGCGTTTTTAATATAAAAAAACCGGACACTTGCCCTCAAACCACCGACCAAACCACTGAAACCGAAAACGTTCCCGTATTCCTTTCTACTTTGTTCTGTAGGGGTTTTTTAACAGTCACGTGACGTAGATCACATGACAAGTGCCAAGATGGCGGCGGCCGGTGGCGCGAGTCGCGTGGCTTCAGAGCTCCGGGACAGTCTATCCGAGGCCTACAAGTGCATCCTGAACGCAACACTTCCACGACACAGTGCCGAGGAGCTCGCTCGCGTGGTGCTCCGCGGCATGCGCGCGCACGAAGAGGACGACCGCCATGGGAACGGTACGGAGCTGAGCTGCGTCAGCCTGACGGTGATCGGGAGGATGATCTCCATGGCGACGGCTCACAAGCCAGAAGTTGCGTCCTTCCACCAGCTCGCGCTGAAAGTCTTGTTTGAGGACATGGACGGCATATGTCTGCTGGTGAGTCTCCGAATCGGCGGCTAAACTCTGTGCTAATGCTAATGCTAATGCTAATGCTAACGCTAACATGACGCAGGTGGCTAACTTTGGCTGCGAAGAGCAACTCATCAGTCATTTGGCGGCAAAGAGCGTCGCCTCGTGGGTTCTCTACCAACTGCGCATGACTGTGAGTATACGTTTACTTCCTGTGTCTCTTGATATAATGTGTACACGTTTGTATTTTCATTTTCCAAAGGATTCAAATGATTAAAAGCTTGCGTCATGTGACTGACAGGTCAAAGGTATCAGCTTGGTGTGATGTCATTTCAGGGTTTGGTCAGTCCAGCATGGCGCCAGACGTGCGAGCGTGCATTTTTCAGCTCGCCCGCCTGCCCGACTCTCAATGCTTGCTTGTGGTCGCTAAGCTCCGTCCTCAAGAGACTTTTGAAGGACAATTGTCAAGGTCAAAGTTCTCAGCTAGAATAAGATGAGAATGTGTTTCCGTGTCTTTAACCTCACTTTGACCTCTGTCTTGGCTCCATCAGAGCTTGTCAGGGCGGTTCTGATGGCGTTTGACGGCAGCATCAGCGCGTTGGCCTCCAGGTTCCTTCGCGTGGACGCGTGGCAGCGCTCGGACGTGGACACGTTCTGCCAGCTGTTGGACCTTCTGGAGCTGCTGACAGCATCCGGTGAGACGTGCACGTACGTTAGCAGTCAGAAGTTGACCCACGAGTACGCGGCCACGCTGATGGCTGTTATCAGTTGCTCGCCGCAGTATTTTGTCAGCAAGCGTGCGGCGCTGCTGCTGAAGCGTGCCTCGCTGCAAAAGGCCGGCGAGGACTGGCTGGCTGGCGCCGGAGCGCCCGCAGCCTCTACTGCGCTCGCACACGAGCACGGCACCTCTGACGTTACCTCGCTTGCTCGCACGGTGCTGGACGGCGTGGCGGCCGACTGGCTGCTGAGCATCCGAGTGGGGTCGGCGTCCTTCTTCGGGGGCACGAGCAGCATCGGCGGGGGACAGCAAGGTCGTGACGGTGTGATGCTGCGAGCTGTCAGCCTGCTCGTTATCAAGTGCGTCGAGCGCTACATACGGGCTACCGCCGCAGGTGAGGTCCACAGGATTTGAGCGTCGCTAATTAGCTGTCGCCGCAACGATTTTAAAGCTTGTCTTCTGTTTGAGGCGCCGAGGCTTCTGGGTATCTGCAGGCTCTGTGGTCCTTCCTGAGGCAGACTGAGGTGGTCCACACCTGCCGCTTGCTGACTCTGCTTTTTAGCGAGCAGGACGATGACATGATGGAGGCCGCCAAAGCCCTGCTCACCATTTTCCTCCAAATCAGGTACGACTAATGCGATGGCGGGCTGTTTCCTGTTGGACATCACATCACGGTATGTTCTCCTTGTAGAGAGGATGACTCTGATCTCGGTGAAGCCGCCTGCGTCTCCGGCTGCAACCCCCACTGTCACTTCCTGTTTGTCCTCCAGGGTGTGGCCTTCGACCACCGCGTCCTCCTGGACTTCCTCATCTCCTTGGAAACCTGCTTCCTGGAGTATCTGGTACGCTACCTCAAGTACCTGAGGACCGACTGGCGGGGCTTCACTGCCGCGTGTCAGCGGGTGGACTTTTCCGCCGATCCCGCAACCAAGTCTGATTCGGGTCAGGTGGCCACCAGTTCTAGGCCGAGCCTCGTAGACTACGACACTTCTGACGAGTCCGATCCAGATAATGTTGAGGGGTCAGGTGGAAAGACACATACCGCTTGTCAAACGTTAGCCCGAGCTGTCGGCTGCCTGTTCAGGCTCCGCCTCCTGGTGGCCAAGCTGCAGACAAAGAAAATGTTTCCCTACAACGCCGAGTCGCTCATCAAACTTCTAACGCAAGTGGAAAAGTGTGACGGGCGGAACGGAAGGTAAAGAAACATCCAGCAAAAGTCACCTCTTGCCTGAAGACATCTGGGATGGGGGCCAGCTCACCTGAGGTCTTCGTTAGGACAGGTGGACTAAAGGACACAATGAATAGCATATTTTCACCTACATTTCATTCCTTTTAATTTAGTAGAAAGAGGTGAAGAATATCAAATAAAATCGCCACCCGCTTACTTAATTTTTCGTGTATGTGGCCCTCGGTGCAACAATGCATGGTCCTACAGGAAGTTGTTGACCATAAAATCCACCTTCTTCCCGTCTCCGTGCCGCTAGGAAGCAAGGGAAGGCGTGAGGTAGGATGAAAGGGAGAGTCCATGTTCGTGTCGAGGGGGAGGCGGGGCGTGTCTTTGGATGTCGCAGTTGGTTTCAGTTGACATTGTCAACCTGCGAGTGTTTGCTCTCCTCGGATTCCCGCCCCAAATTGCCCCACATCCGTGTCCACCTGGAGGGAACGTCGACTGAAGGTAGGATAACCTTTTTTACCTAAAAATACAGTTTTTCTGCTTTTAATTTCTCTAAAAACCTTTCCAACGCTTGTCTCCCTTCACTGTCGTCACGGTTTGATGCTGCAGTTGGTTCTTGTCGACTTTTTTTTTTGTCTTTGTTTACAAGTCCTAATGACTTTGTGATATGCTCTCCTTTCTCTACGTTGTTGACATAAAAAGAAGTTTAAAATGGCTTATCTCGGTGAGGACGCGTTCAGGGACACTTTGTGTTTAAGCAGGCTTTGTTGTGTGAGAGAAACTTTATCAGCAGCCGTGCAAACAAGTGCTTTGTGTGCCCACGGGGCTGAAATGTGTACTTCCTGGAGGGAGCTGTCTGTGTGTGTGTGTGTGTGGGCGTGGAAGTGCAATGCAAACAAAGACTGTGAGCGTCAACCTCACACTGGGGGGGGGGGGAGCGTCTCCTATGACCTTTCTTCTTCTCAGCCTGAGTGACCTTTCAACTTCAGCTCCGGGGGTAGGGTGTGTCACTAGCGTTTGGTGTTTACAGTCAGCAAGTCTCCGTGCGGGTTGTCGCTCGCACGCTTGTGCGCTGATCATTAGCCCAAGGAGGATGAGACCATCGGTGACCTTCTGTCCTACGTGGACCATTTCTTTGGAATGTAATTCCCTCCTCGCTACTCTTGTACTTGATTGCCTCTTGTGCACTTGCGTACTTACTCTTCCATAAGTACATTTTGTACACTGTTTACACATTTTTAGAGTGTCGTTGTCGTGTCGCAGTGTGTTGATTGGTAGGGTGGCCTGAGCAGAAGGGGTCAAAGGTCATCACATTCAATAAAACTGATGCCTAACGACCCGTCCGTTCCCGACCCTCAGGATGTTGGTCGTTCTGTACGAGTGGTTCTGGTGGGACAGAATATGGCTCCCAGGAAACCTGACCTGGAGTGACCTGGAGGACAAGGAGGGGCGGGTCTACGCCAAAGCCTCCGACCTTTACGTCGTCATTCCCTATGCCTTCGCCTTCCTGCTCGTCAGATACGTCTTTGAGAGGTACGACGACGATGCTTCGGTTCCGGGTCCGTTTCTGGCATTGTTGCTTCGGTCTTTTGTAACTTCAGGAAAGGAATATGTGTGTTTGAATGCCAGGTGGGTCGCCACGCCGCTGGCGTTCCGTGCGGGCGTCAAGCCGAGAGTCAACCTCAAAACGGAGGACAACGCCGTCCTTCAACTCTACTACACCACGTGCAGCAGGACGCCCGCTCAGGTAAGCCAAGCTGGCACTCTTGTCGCCGCCGTCTTTAACCCTCCCCCCCGCGTCACGCACAGGCGGACCTGGACGGGCTGTCCAAGAAAACCTGTCTGTCCGTGAGACAAGTGGAGCGCTGGTTCCGAAGGAGGCGCAGTCAGGACCGACCTGGGGTTCTGAAGAAATTCACGGAGGCCAGGTGACGCCATGATTGTTTTGCTAGCTGTTTCCATGACGACCAGCTGTGTAGTCACATGTTGTTTGCTGCTGGCAGCTGGCGCTTCGTCTTCTACCTGGCCTCGTCCTGCGGAGGACTGCTCGCGCTTTACGATGTGAGTTTAAAACATGTGATCTGGTGTGGGCGGAGCTCTGGCGCTTCATCTAATAGACGTTTGTGTCTTGCAGAAAGAATGGTTCTACGACACCAGAGCTGTGTGGACGGCTTTTCCTAAGCAGGTTTAGCATTAGCTATGCACAAGCTTCCCTAACATGTCATATCTAGCATAACAAATACGTGTGTGTGTGGTGTGGGGGGGGGTGCAGTCCCTGCTGGAGTCTCAGTACTGGTACTACATCCTGGAGATGGGCTTCTATGTCTCCCTGCTCTTCAGCGTCTTCTCTGATGTCAAGAGGAAGGTGAGCGCTGACTTCCTGTCAGGGGATGATGAAGATGGTGACGGCTGCTTGCCTTGTTCAGGACTTCCGGGAGCAGATGCTCCACCACGCCGCCACCCTGGTGCTCCTGTCCTTCTCCTGGTGCGTCAACTTCATCCGTGTGGGAACACTGGTCCTGTTGGTCCACGACGCTTCCGACGTCTTGTTGGAGGTCAGTCACACTCCCCGTTTCCTGTGGTGGTTGAATACGTGCACACGTGACCGCACGCTTGTTGTTTGCTTTCAGTCGGCCAAGCTGTTGAACTACGCCAAAATGGACAAAAGCTGCAAACTTCTTTTTGTTCTTTTTGCTCTTGTCTTCATCGTCACACGACTCGTCATCTTCCCCTTCTGGTCAGTGTGTGCGTGTGCGTGTGTGTGGTGCCGATGTTTGAGGTTGAAGACGGTGCAGTTCAGGTTTGACCGCCAGGTGTCACTAAAGCTTGCGTGTTGACAAACTGGCAACAAAGACAAGAGGCTGTGACTCAGTTTGCGCACTTGCATACTTTAGTGTAAATAAGTGCATTCACACTGAGAACGAGGGCACATTTTGTTGTAAAATGATCACAATGGTGCAGAGCTGTACACTCAACACCCACAATAGTAGAAGAAGGGCGACGTACTTTCAAACCTCAGCCAAACTTGAAATAATGGTGATAATAGAGAAGTAGGGAAAAAGGCTGGTAGATATTTTATCGAACGCCCCTGGTTACAAGAGAATATTGCAATCATTATTTCCGATCGCAGTTAATTGGTTCCGGACTCGCCTGCTATAAGCATTTTTTTTTTGTATTTGTAGCATAGAAAATTTGTTCACTATCTTCTGAATATGTTTTTTTTTAATTATTAGTCCAATCTAGACATGAAATAGCACCCCTAGATAGATACTTTATTAATCTCCATGAGAAACTCACATTTCCAGCAGCTCTGCAAAAATGTCACAATAAACATAAACACCTAATCACAACATAAACAACCAAGGCAAGACAGGAGAGATAAGAAAATAGGAACAAGAATAAATAAAACACTTTAAATTTGTAGCACATAATACTGTAAGTTAATAAGGCCTGTCCTGTGTGTGTTTTTATAACCCACCCCCACACTGCCTCTGTTGTGTTGAAAAACCTCACAGTGTGGGGAAGGAATGATTCTCTGTCTGTCAGCAGGACAGTGATAGTAATCTGCCACTGAAACTGCACTCCTGTTGGGAGATGATGCTGGTTGTCCATGATTGGAAAGGAGCCTCTGCATAGTCTCTGAGTGACCCCAGTCACCAGAGTCACCTTTATACTCCTATTACACAATATAGTAGGAGTAATCAGAGAAAGTAAGCCTTATAAGACAATAAACTGTGTAGGGGAGCAAAATCGATGGCAGGAAGGAAGTGACGCCAGAGTTGAGTTTTAGCTTGTTGTGGGATATGTCCACAACAATAACCCGTGTTGTTGTTGTTGTTGTGATTATTACGTTGTAATATGCGTGTTGTGAGATCAATAAAAGCCGGGGTTGTTTTCAAATCTGGTGCTTCTGAGGTGGTCTCACCAAACAACTGGTGACTGGGACCTAGTGACTAACGTACAATACTGCTTATTACAAGTGGAGGTCTTAAAGGAAAACAATCCTTATGTAGGACATGAACACACGTCGTTCTCTTTTCAATGCGTTCTAAAGATATAAAAAGAGAGAGCTCGTTACTGCACGTAATGGGCCACCAACGAAGACCGTTATTAAAAGTCCTCCAAAAACCATAACCAAGCTTGTTGGTTATGGTTTTATATCCAAGCTGTAATCACATAGTAACACATTCATAATAACATGTAATACTATTACCGGAACTTTCTTCCCGGGCGCATTGATTTCACGTAGCAACATAGAAACATAGAAACAAGTTTTCCAAACGTAAAACCAAAGCAGCTCCAGGATGTAGCTTTACCCTTTTGGTAGCGACCACAGGCTGCGTGAGTTGGCGCTGACTCGAGCGGACGAGTGTGTGGTGAAGCTAGTCGCTAGCCGGTGTGTTCTGGATAAGTGTCAAAGTGCCAGTTCAATCGCGGTAACAATGTTAATAATAATAACAAAGCTGCTGTTTAATATGCACACATTAAATGTAAATAGTTTTTTTATTGGCGGAATAAGTGTTTCCCATCATTCTTAGCTCTGTCTTTGTAGCTGTTTTTGTAGCTTTGGAAGGCTCAGAAAAAAGACATGTGTTCATGTCTCATTTGGGCAAAACATATGTACAGTTTGCTTAAATATGTATGTATTTTTTACTAATTATATGAAATATGAAGCACACAAGCGTATTTAAGACTGAAAAGTCAAATTGCATGTTGAGTACAATAAATGTGTACATGTTGGCACGTCTGCAGTATCATTGAAAGTACTCCCTGCCTCTCACGCCCCCCCCCGACAGTTCACCTCGTCTCCCCCAGGTGGGCCCACCCCACTATTTGAGAAACACTGCAGTGGAGTGAGGGCGCAATGTTCGAATTTATGTGAAGTAGAGGTTTGGAAGTGCACGAATCGAGACACAGCCACTTATTGAAGTGTACTGAGGGAAGTATTCCATTTGAGACCCTGAGCGACTTCCTGTTTGTTTCAGGCTGATTCACTGCACGTGGGTGTACCCCCTCCATCATTACCCCGCCTTCTTTGGCTACTACTTCTTCAACGCCATGCTCCTCCTCCTCCTCGGCCTGCATCTCTTCTGGACCCTCCTCATCCTCGCCATGCTCAGGAAGTTCATCTTCGGCACCGTAAGTCCGTCCGGTTGTTACGTGTGCTGATGATGGCCCTGCCAATCTTTTAACAAACCCGGTGGGCATGTGTGTTTGTACGTCAGCTGACCAGAGACGAGAGGAGCGACCACGAGGAGGAGGAGGAGGAGGAGGCCAGCTTGTCAGACGATGAAGTTGCTGCAAAAAACAACAATGGCTGCCTGGGCTGTCTGACCTCGAACGAGAACGTCTGCGCTCAAAGACGGTGCACACAACACGTCACGCAACGAGAAGACTCATCGAAGGCGGTTTGATGTTTGTCTTACGCGGGATGGTGGGAAATGTAGGCAATGTTCCTGCTTGGACACCAGAATTTCAATAATATGTTTTGTATGAGGAATTAGCTAAATTTTTTATTAGCTTTATACTTTTAGATGTGCATCGAACACTACTGATGTCATCACTAGTCCATCACTTCTGTCTGTTCCGTGCCCACTTGCTCTGCTACTTTCTTTCTCCTTGCCATCCGCATCTTTCGTAAAGTGTCCACTAGGACAAAAAACATGATCAAGTTGTAATAAATGTTCATCATTTTATCATAACAATTTTTTTATTTTTTTTTTAGCACTTCATGTTTTTTAAACACACTTTGCACACTATCAATTATTATGATCATATTTTCCACTAATTATTACCTGATTAGCAATGCACCAAATGCCCGTTATGTGTTTTAATGATTTGCTTATAACAATATAATACAAAGAATATACCATAATTTACTCTGCTGGTCTAAGATATAATTCCAATATAGTTGATAGGGAAAAAAACAAATGCGTTCCAATGTTATTGATACTTTTTGAACAATGTGTAGTAAAATTTGAGAAATGGACAAAATAAAAACTATTAAAAACAAAATAAAAATAGTTTTTAACACAAGCATGACGATTAAAGTTGTTATTTGGACATTGTTCAATAGTGTATACAAATAAAATACAGTATATAGATAAAATATAGTATGTTGCCTGTCCTCCAGTCAGAAAAATAGTAAACAAAGCTTTAAAATATGTAATAATTGTTTAAATGTACTAAATATTATAATTATTAGTAGTTCTTCAGATTTAAAAGCACTTTTTAACTCCACTTGAGACCACGTGTAAGGTTTCACCCCCACGCAGTGATTGACAGCTGCGCCGTCTAATGAAAGGCGGAGTTCTTCACTGGTCAATGTTTGGGTGAGCCAATCAGGGAGCACAGAAGGTGGAGCTGGCCCGCGTGGGCGTGTCTTCAGCAGCTTGAGCCACTTTAGAAAAGTTTTGGAAAAGTGTGGCGGTGATTCCCCACCGAACCTCCTCGTCCTGGTCCCGGTATTGGTCCCGGTCTTGGTCCGGATCTTGGGTTCGTCATGCAGAACTGCTACGTCGTGCGTCTTCTGCTCATCGCGCTGCTCCTCGTCGAACTCGCCGGTAAGAACCGAACAGAAACTTTTGTGTTCCGATCTAAGTTCTACAGAACCGCTAAGTGCGCGTACGCGTCAGTGTTTGGCGGCGTGTGACGGACGTGTGTCTTTCTTTTCTCAGTCCAGTCTGACGTGGACACGGATGAGGTGGTTCCGATGCTGCTGCCCCTCCACCAACCTGCTGACCCCGACCACCTGATGGTGTCGCTGCCCGCGTTCGGAAGGAAGCTCCGCCTGAACGTAACCCGGGACGGCGGCCTGGTGTCGGGCGCCCTGCTGGTGGAGAACAGGCGAGGGGGGCGGAGTCCGGCGCTCAGCCGACTGGACCGGGACCAGCTCTGCCTTTACTCCGGTTCCGTGCAGGACCACCCCGATTCTCTTGTGTCACTCAGCACCTGTGGAGGCCTGGTAAACATTTTTATTCCTCTTCCACCTGTCATGGTTCTAGTTTTGGTTCTGCTCACATTTACCGACTGTCCCTGAATGCAACACACCACACAGCATGCCACTGCTACAATACATTGCAGTTTGCATTATCTCGTTTGATGCATTCAATGACCCGCCTTGTGTGTGTGTGTGTTGCAGACAGGTCTGATCCACATGGGGGAAGACGTCCTCTTCATCCGTCCTCTGGGGGTCCCCAAGGGTCCATCAGAGTCTTTCTCGGGTCTCAAACATCAACTGATGCGACGGCGCCCTTTGGCCCAGGAAGCGGAGAGGTCAGAACGCTGTGGCACCGCCCCAGGTGAGTGACGGCGTGAGGTCATGTTCAGGATGAAGGTCATAGCACTTACATAGCGTGTGCTCAATACTGCCTATTGTCAGAATTGCAAGATGTTTATGTCGCCAACTAGTGGTCTGGCATGGTTATTACACTGTTGCGGTGTTGTGCGGTCCATGGAGTTATGTCATGCTATTATGGTTGGTGTTTCCTCTATGTGTGTGGCGCTTGGGAGTCATGTGATCCATCTGGACCAGCACCACCACTAAATGACACCTTTTGTGTTTACTATTCCTTTGTGTGTGCGTGCAATCATGTGTGTCTTTGTCTTCTTCTGCATCTTCTTCCTGTAAACTTTTGTGGAATATTTTCCAAGCAGTTCTAAGTAGATCTTTTGACTAGATTTGTTGCTTGTAACTTCTCAGAGTCAGAGATCCGACCTCTGCCAAGGCCAAACAGTCCTCGTGTCTGTCTGACTTGGACTGGACCTCCACTCAAGATGCATGGTTATCCCAATGCAAGCGGACTGTAATAACTCCCAAGTGATGATAATTGCATCAGTGTGCACCTTTCCATTTGGGTCTCCACCAACGCGATGATGTAATCTCAGCTTTGATGCTAACGACTGATGAGTGACCCCGGAAGGTGGTCTCGTGCGCGTTAACGTGCAGTCTGTTGCGGTGCACGCACGCGCAAGCAGCAGATGTTAGCGGTTATTTTCTTAGACATGTCAAAATCCAGTGTGATCTTAATAGAGAAGACACCCAGACACGCTCTGCACACACCGTGCATGTCTGCTCGTGCGCGCTCATTAAGTGGAGCAGCTTGACCCCTCAGAAGTTACATAACCACACACACACACACACACACACACTCTAATGCTTTCCACATGCTTTCCACATTCACAAGTGGGTCAGACGCTGAGATGTGTGTAGGCTGTGTTCCTTTGTGTCTGTGTTTAAAAGAGAACGGGCTTTTTGTTTCGACCTTTAACCTCCTCAGCTGATGTTCAGATGGACTTAAAGGGCCAGTACGCATGCGTCAGCTGGTGCTGAATTTGTGTACGTGCTCGCCTGCAAACGCAGCGATGTCGCACATGGATCTCGCGACTCTTAGTTAGCATGCCGCCTCGTGCTGCTTTGGAGTGTGACTTCTTACTCGCTTTTTATTCGTTAGCCGCTTGTCATAGAAGCAAACGGCCAGAGGGGGGGGGCTGTGGCGAGCGAGGCTTTGATTTTCTTAGAACGGGTTATTGACAAAGTAGAGGATCTACAGATTCTGAAGAAATTGCATGTGTGAGCTGAATGAGGGACGAAGGGGGAAAAACATAAATGAGCAAAAAAGGCACAAGATTAAAGATAGCAGGATAATGTTGGAAAAAAGGACAACAAAACAAACGATGTTGAAGCAACAATTTTACTTAAAAAAAATTGCGTAAAGCAAAAATTTTAGTGAAGACAAACAAGTAGCCTGAATGTGTTGAACAGTTTGAGAAATATGGCATGAGGTAGAAGTCTTTAAATCAAAGGCATTCTGGAATAATAGGAATGTTGGGAAAAGTGGGAATTTCTGTGATATGGATAATAGCACAAATGTGCGGAATGGTTTGATGTTGGAACGGTCAGAATGTGTCGAGAAATGTGGAGGTAGTTAGAACTCAATTTACATTAAAAGCATGCAACATTCTGGAATAATAGGAATGTTGGGAAAAGTGGGAATTTCTGTGATATGGATAATAGCACAAATGTGCGGAATGGTTTGATGTTGGAACGGTCAGAATGTGTCGAGAAATGTGGAGGTAGTTAGAACTCAATTTACATTAAAAGCATGCAACATTCTGGAATAATAGGAATGTTGGGAAAAGTGGGAATTTCTGTGATATGGATAATAGCACAAATGTGCGGAATGGTTTGATGTTGGAACGGTCAGAATGTGTCGAGAAATGTGGAGGTAGTTAGAACTCAATTTACATTAAAAGCATGCAACATTCTGGAATAATAGGAATGTTGGGAAAAGTGGGAATTTCTGTGATATGGATAATAGCACAAATGTGCGGAATGGTTTGATGTTGGAACGGTCAGAATGTGTCGAGAAATGTGGAGGTAGTTAGAACTCAATTTACATTAAAAGCATGCAACATTCTGGAATTATAGGAATGTTGGGAAAAGTGGGAATTTCTGTGATATGGATAATAGCACAAATGTGCGGAATGGTTTGATGTTGGAACGGTCAGAATGTGTCGAGAAATGTGGAGGTAGTTAGAACTCAATTTACATTAAAAGCATGCAACATTCTGGAAAAATAGGAATGTCGGGGAAAGTGGGAGTTGCTGTGATGTGGATGCTAGAACAAACGTCCTAAATTAGTTAAATGGTTTGATTTTGGAACGATGTGAATCAGTTGGGAAATATGGAAGTAATTAGAACTTTTTAGTTCAGAGGCATTCAGCATTCTGGAAAAATACAAATGTTTGGAAAATTGAGAATTGCTGTGATGTGAATAAATGTCAGGAATTTATGGAATTATTTGATGTCTGAACAACTAAAATCAGTTGAGATATGTGGAAGTAGAACTCAAAGGCATTTGATGTCAACTGACATCAAAGGCATTCAGTGTTCCGGAAAAATGGGAATGTGGGGAAATGCGGAAAGTAGGTAGCCTTAGCGTCTGGATTGATCTCAACATTTGCTGCTGGAATTGTTAGAAAATTTTTTCAAGTAAAGTAATAAAGATAAAAGAAATCGAGTGTGGAAAAGTGGGAATGTTGAAACAAGTTGGAATTTTGTTAGTTTAAAGGCCTTGATGTTTGGAATTTTGTCATGGTAGAATGGTTTGAATCGGTTGAAAATGTATAATTGTATAATAATATAATTGTGCAAATGTGAAAAATGTCCCATGTGGAATATTGGGATTTTTGGAAATCTGGGAATTTTTTCTGAAAAATCTGAATCCCGAATGTGCTGAAGGAATTGATGCTTGAATGGCGCATTCACACAATAAAATGAAAAATGGTGTGAATGCATAGATTCACATTCACACAATAATCAAGATTCGAGGATACCTGTTTTGTTTTACTGCCAATGTGGGCGGAGCTGTTGGGAAGTAGGCGGGCTTTTTGCTACAGTAGGAGGTAAGTCGGAGTGTAAGAAAGTAGCAGAGAGGAAGAAAACGTGTCCTTTGTTGTCTTTTCTGTGGGGTGTTGGTGTTGGCTGACGTGCTGCGAGCTCGGCTTCCTGAGTAGAGACGGCGGCGGCGGCGGCGGCGGACTTGCAGGGAAGCGGGATGTGTTGCTAAGAAGCTGAGCTCTTTTTGAACATGTGACCCCTCATTAGCATATTCATAACGTACCCGACGGTCCAAAGAATCTTGTGTTCCTAATGAAGTGGCCACATGTGGTTCTGGCTCGGTTCCCTTTGACTCGTTAGGTGTCGGCCATCTTTGCGTGCAGTCCGCATGATGCGTGGCCACATTTGATGAGGTCATGTGTCGTTTTGCAGGGAAGAAGAGGTCAAAGGGCGGCCAGGAAGGTCGCGGGAAGAGGAACGTCATCGGGCTGCAGGAGGCGTACACCGTGGAGACGCTGGTGGTGGCAGACGTGGACATGGTCCGCTACCACGGCGCCGAGGCCGCTCAGAGGTTCTTGTTGACCGTGATGAACATGGTGAGAGTGGCACCCGGTGACCTCCGACACAACCAGAACTATGATGGCCACTTGACCTTTATCCGCGTTGTTACGTGTCAGGTGTACAACATGTTCCAGCACCACAGTCTGGGTGTCAGGATCAACATCCGGGTCACCAAGCTGGTTCTGCTTCACAGCCGCCCTGTGAGTCTCACCTCTGACCTTCTGAGCAGATGGCGTTTAGAAGAAAACGTGAAGGAACCATCAGAACCTTCCTTCCTAATGAGCTGTCTGTGCCTCCCTTGCCCTCCCCACAGGAGAAGCTGAAGGTGGGCCACCATGGAGAGCGTTCCCTGGAGAGCTTCTGCCACTGGCAGCATCAGGAGTTTGGAGGTCCACGCTACCTCGGAACCAACCACCTTCCCGCTGACGACGTCCCCCCCGTGGACACGGCAGTGCTGGTCACCAGGTGGGCTGTCCTTGCATCTTCGCCAAAACTACACACACAGCCTGGCCCACAAATGGTGTGTGTGTGTGTGTGTGTGTGTGTGTGTGTGTGTGTTGGCAGCAGGATGACTGTTGTCACATGTCGGTGAGAACTCCTCCTCTTCCTCCTTTGATGACAACTTGTCGGTGACATGGTCGCTCATTAATATTCACGCTTTTCTTTGCCGTCTTTGTCCAGTTGAAGGTCCTCCCAGCTGTGTCATGTGACACCTCCACGTTTGTTCGCCCTTGTTTCACATAGGAAGTGATGTACATAGAAATAGTCTGAACCCTCTCCCTGTCTGTTTGGGGGCGGGAGGCGAGGAAAACAGACGCAAGCACACGCTTCGTTAATTAATTCCTATATTTATTATCGTCTCCGTCCCAGAGCCCACGAGATGTTCTTAATTTTCTGAACAGGAAATCTTTTGTTTCAGGACAGACTTTTGTGTCCACAAGGAGGAGCCGTGCGACACTGTGGGTATGTTCATTTTTCATTTTTCATTTGATTGATTGATTCTTTGTTTCGAGCCACACAAAATGAAATGATAGTAATGAAATAATAATAATAGTAAACAGAAGACAATAACAAGGTTAAAAAAACACGTGTGTGTGTGTTGGGGGGGGAGGCTCGTTACCAGCACATTAACTTGGACAGCCCTAATTTCTATATCATTTTTATGCATACAAGAGAGTTTTGATTATTAAAAATATCTGTTTGTGTTGATGCTAATAAAAATAATTAGCTTGGATAGAACGTGTCGTGCATTAAGAGAGGCAAACGCTTAGCGGACCTGCAGCCAGAGAGGGGCTGGAACACAACCCCTCTCGGTGTCCAAGAGACGAGATTTGGGAGGCCTGCTGCGTGAAGTTGGATGATCTCTCACGATCGTGGTCCAAAAAGCCCGTGAGTTCTGCTGCTGTCCGAGTCAGTCAGCGTCAAAAAAAGCGCTTTTATTGATTCTTGGTGGTTGTTGTGTCTGAGGAGAGACAGGGAAGAACATTCCAGAACCGACGGACTTCTTGGCTGGGATATTCTGGCTTTCAGAACCGCCTGGCGTGTACGAGTGTGGAATGTGTGTGTTGGCCCAAATGTTCCAGAAAAGTGTTTGTCCATGTAGGATTTTGGGATGTGTACATTCCTGCATGCACCGGGCGTAGGAAAGATGAGGAATGTCAGACAGGGACGTGTGCCGCCCATTAGTGGGAATGGAGCCACGTTATTTGCTGGGACACATGCAGCACATTTGTCCCTCTGTTGTCCGTCCTTTTCTGGTTTTGTATTTGGTTATACAAGGTGAGAGAACATGTTTGTTGAAATGTTGGGGCACGCTACGTTTTCCTTTAAGGACACGTCGGGAGAACGGGAAAGGTCCTCACAAAAACAGCGCTTGAGACAAAGAAATGTCCCTGGTGTGAGAATATAAGAATCTTCTCGATCCTCATCAGACCGACTTGGGTCCGTGCTGCAGACAGTCAGGAACGACATCCTTGGAACTGTCCCCGCTCCATCAAAGTCTTTCTGTTGATTTATTTTCCCAGCGGACTTAACTTCCAGAAACATTCCCTAACGTGTCAACAAGCAGGAAAACAAACAGCCTTCCTGTTGCTACTGGACTTTTTATTTGGACTCTTCTCTCCCAAAGCACATGTTTGTCCTTCTCGTCTTTGAACAAAGACAAGTAAAATTGGAGGACGTCCCCATTTTTGGAACACCAGGAGGCAAAATGCAAGGCTCGCTCCTTCTGTGGGGCACGTTGGTCCTCAGAGACTGGTGGAGTGCGGGCAGCGGGACGCTACCACGGACGTGCTTACAGCAGCACTGCTCGGACAGACAGGAGATCTTAGAACACACACAGTGGGGATGATGTCATAGCAGTTGTACATGTGCAACGTGTTAATCCAGCTCACACACACACTCACTGTGTGCATAAAAGTAGAGTGTGTGTGTGGTGAGACCTACATGTTGATGTGTTGTGATCCAAAAACCAACACTTGTGTAACCTCGGAGGCATTATAACCTCATCTACTTCTTTCTCTCTGCAGTAACGCTGCTGCATGTGAACCTGAACATGTGTGTGTGTGTGTGTGTGTCAGGTATCGCCTACCTGGGCGGAGCGTGCAGCACCAAGAGGAAGTGCGTGTTGGCCGAGGACAACGGACTCAACCTGGCCTTCACCATTGCCCACGAGCTGGGACACAAGTAAGTCCACTTTGGGATTGTTGTTCCTCTTTAGTTTTCACTATGTGTGTGTGTGTGTGTGTGTTACACAAGAGCTCAATTTGCTAAACACACATCAGGCGTGTGTAACAAGCCAGAGTGATGACATCATCAAGAGCCAGCCGTGATGTTGCGATCGGCAGCCAGCAAAATGCCATCCAAGCGTTACGTGCTGACAGGTCACATGACTCAACTTTGGCTCTGGGCTTACTGCGACGTCGTTTGACGTCGTGCTTCATTAGTTGTTTTTCAATGTGTGTGCATGCGCGCCTTTTGCCGTGGCACCGCCCCTCACTGATGGCGCGTGCTCTCCAGCATGGGGATGAGCCACGACGATGACCACGCCACCTGCACCGGCCACACCTACATCATGTCTGGCGAATGGGTGAAGGGGAGGAACCCCAGCGACCTCTCGTGGTCGTCCTGCAGCCGTGATGACCTCGAGACCTTCCTCAGGTGACGTTATCATTATATACATATATACATATTAACACATTTATTTACATGCTCTTAATATGTAAAATCATTTACATATAAACAGGCTGTCGCTAAAGCAATATATATATATATATATATATATATACAGTTTGTATATTGTTTATTCATATGCTCTTTAAGTCATGTACATATTAATTGTCTAACTAGTTCACACATTTACATATTAACAATTCCACTTGGCGATACATTCCAACCTCCAACTTGTTCACATGCAACCCGCGGTATAACTCATTTGCATATTAGCGTGATGTGTCAAACTCATTTGCATATTAACAACCGCTAATTTACATATCTACCCTGTTATCATTGCCTCGTTTAAATATCAATGAAGAGGCTTCCACTCTGTAGCAACACTTTGACTTGACTGCAGAGAGTACCATGCACGCATCACTGTACATTATATGAAGTGGAATAATCATACGTGTTTGTTGCCATGGTTACAATGATGCCACATCACGTGGTCAGAAGTTCTTCTACTCGATGTTGACCGGCAGCGTGTGACATCGCCAGGTCCAAATCTAGCGCATGTCTGCTGCACACGGACCCCAGGAGACGCTACCAGGTCCGCCTGCCCCCCAAGCTCCCCGGGATGCACTACAGCGTGGACGAACAGTGCCAGATCCTCTTTGGAACCAACGCCACCTTCTGCTCCGACATGGAGGTACCGCTCGTTCCGTTCTTCCGTCTTCCCCCCCCTCCCCTCCCCTTCAGGTGGCGCGTCATGGCGACATGTGACTTGTTTTTCAGCATCTGATGTGTGCTGGCCTGTGGTGTCTGGTTGAGGGGGACACGTCCTGTAAGACCAAACTGGACCCTCCTTTGGACGGAACCGAGTGTGGGCCAGACAAGGTGTCCTGTGCACGCTCACGAGACTGTGGTGACAAACGGCCCGATGACCGTGTGTGTGTGTGTGTGCATGCGTGTATGTCAGTGGTGCAGGGCGGGGGAGTGCGTGAGCAAGACCCCCATCCCTCAGCACGTGGATGGCGACTGGAGTCCATGGAGCCAGTGGAGCATGTGCAGCCGCACCTGTGCTACCGGAGTCCGGTTCCGACAGAGGAAGTGTGACAATCCTCCGTATGTACCCTCCCTGTGTGGAATATGTAAAGCTCTGCCGGGCTCTCATTGGTCGAGCAAATTGGTCATGTGATATTTGGGTATACATAATGTTAGCTTGTTTAAGTGTGTGTGTGTGCGTGTTCAGGCCAGGTCCAGGAGGTCAGCAGTGTCAGAAGGCCAGCGTGGAGCACAAAGCCTGTGAGGGTCCTCCTTGCCCCAAGGGGGCACCGAGCTTCAGAGACCTGCAATGTTTGTCGTACGACCGTCAGGCTAGCAAAAAGAAGGGCGCCATGCTGACGGCCATCATCAATGATGGTAACATGTGCACTCACGTGCACGCCCAGGCCCGTGGCTTCCTGCAGTCAAGTTTACCCTTTGTGTGTTTGTGTGTGCGCGCGTGCGCGCGTGCAGAGAAGCCGTGCATGTTGTTCTGCAGTCCAGTGGGTCGAGATGTTCCGATTCTGATGACCGACAGAGTGATGGACGGGACGGCGTGTGGACCCTACGAAGCCGACCTGTGTGTCAATGGCAGGTGTCAGGTGGGAGCTGAGCTAACTGTGCTAAAAATGCTAACTCAGCTCATGCACACACAGAAGAAAAAAGAAAAAGAAGAAGAAAATCACATCTGGAACAAATACCCCACCCCCCACCCCCCAGCATGACAAAGCGTGTCCGCAGTCCAACATGGATGTCATTATCGGGACACTTTGACTGACACGCTCACTTTGACCTACTTTCTTCACGTGCACGTTGAGCATACTATCCCCACTCGTGCACAGCAGCTGAAAAAGGGGGCGCAGATGTTGGGAGACGAGGTCATGTGATTGCGGTCACGGCCCGTCGTCTTGCGGTGGGTGGGGTCTTGTGTTGTGTGAGAATGATGATGTCATAATCACGACATGACACTTCATTAGACGTGGGGTCTTTCATTGTCACGCCAAGTTCATATTTTCCAAAACTCACATTCGCAGCTGTGTCTTTCCGAGCCCGTAACGGCGCCTAGCTTTCTTCGTCTATGTCCGTCGAAAGTAGCCGTATGCACATAATTGTTGCGTCATCTGTCTGCAACGAGCCAAAACGTTGCCACGTCTTTGCCGTCCACACGCTTACGCTGAAGCCGGAGTTATTGAAAATCTTCACCCTGGCCGGAGTTTTCCGAAAGCTCTGTTTTTAACATTTGCATGTGGAAGAAAGACCAAAACGCTTGGAAAAATCTGCCTTTTTGCAATATATTTGTATCCGTATCCGTGTGGACATAGCCTTTGTAAGTGTTGTAATTAAGAATTGTAACTAAGCGGTCTTAGGGATGTCCTATATAGGCATATGAATGAGGTTTTTCCCCTATAATGACAACCGATAATAAAAAATGCACGCAAATGATGACCGTGTGTAAACGAGCGTGTTTGGCTAGTAACAAGCGTGCTCGCGCTGTATCTGACTAACGTTATGTCTGCGTTATTTCTCCACCAAACTAGTGGAGTTCCTCGAGCCACGCTCTGCCACGCCCAATTGCAAATATTTCTCAGATGTTTTACAATGTTGTTTACAGCCACCTCTAGAAGCTAATGGCCAATGCTGTATCCATTCGCTTCACAACAGATATGTGTTCATGTATCGGCACCTGTATTGGTTGATATCGGTATCGGAAATGGTGAATATAAAATCGGACAATATCGGACATCGTTCCCTGTAGTGCGTCTGTTTACGGTGCCCCACATAGATGTGGCTTGTGTATTACATTGTTTTTATCAAATGATCCGTTCCTGTCTGGATGCAACTGTTTACTAATCTGGTTCCGTGTGGACGCAATTTTTTTTTCAACTCGCCCAAAAAACCATGCATGTTCCCGTGTGCACAGGGGTATAAGTGGTGTCAGCTAGTAAGAGTTGTAACTAAGTAAGTGTTGTCTTGTGGTAGAAAATCGGCTGTGATGGCATCATCGGGTCTTTGGCCAAAGAGGACCGCTGTGGCATTTGTAACGGCGATGGACGCTCGTGCACCATCGTGAGAGGAGACTTCAACCACACACAAGGAATGGGTGTGTTGTGCGCATTATAATGTGTGTGTGTGTGTGTGTGCGTGCCAATGAAGTTATGCTTGTAATATTATGCTTTTGCTGAGTAAGTAGTTTTTAATGCATGTCTTTGCTTTATTCCGTTATAAAGATTTCATATCCTAATTTCATTTTTATTAACTTTTCATGTACTCATTTCCTGATGACAAAGATTGCCTGTCGCTGACAGTGAAAAATGGATATAAGTAGGCACGAGGAAGAAAAATGTTACTTATTAAATTGAATGTGTGTGTGTGTGTCAGGCTACGTGGAGGCGGTGATTATACCTGCTGGAGCGCGCAGGATCAAAGTTGTGGAGGACAAACCTTCCCACAGCTTTCTGGGTAATTGTCTTCCTGCACTAGACTTTAGCGTGGAGAGCTATCAATCAAGGACTTCACTTCTTTTTACACTTGTGTAAGACAGTTAAGAATAGACCGAGCCTGGACTTTGTTTATAGGCAGCGTGCTAGCACGAAGAAAGCAAAAATGCACATTAGCACTCGGTAACGTCACCAAAACGTACCGGTTTGCATTCCCACATGGTATCAGCGTTTGGGAACAAATATGAGGTGAAAGGAAGGCGGGAACATTTACAGTAGAGTAGTCTATCTGTGCAGTGTGGGAGAAGGTTAGCACACACCAAACAATGTGGGACAACAAAAAGTCTGGGATAACCTAAATTTAAATTTAAATAGAACAATGGCCCCTTTTTCCAAAACTAATTCACATAAAATTTGATGTACTTATGGGCTAATGTTTTTTTTACATCATTGAGCCTGAAAATTTCCCAGTGGTTGGGGACCCCCGCTGAAACAGATTATTTACCTTTTTTAGTTTTTTATTACTACTGCTTATTGGTCAATATTAATGAGCTAGTTGATTGTTATTGATGAATGTTGTTAGTAATTAGTGAGCATTAATTAGTTAGTTGCTGTTAGTCATTGGTGCATAATAATGACCACTGTTAGTCATTTGAGAATATTAATGAGGGTTGTTAGTCCATCCATCCATCCATTTTCCTCCGCTTATTCGGGTCCGGGTCGCGGGGGCAGCAGCTTTAGTAGGGAAGTCCAGACTTCCCAGTCCACAGCGACCTCTTCCAGCTCCATCGGGAGGACACCAAGGCGTTCCCAGGCCAGCTGTGAGACATAGTCCCTCCAGCGTGTCCTAGGTCTTCCCGGGGGCCTTCTCCCGACCGGGCGTGCCCGAAACACCTCACCAGGGAGGCGCCCGGGAGGCATCCGGACTAGATGCCCGAGCCACCTCAACTGGCTCCTCTCGATGTGAAGGAGCAGCGGCTCTACTCTGAGCTCCTCCCGGATGGCCGAGCTCCTCACCC
>QODF01000014.1:1701743-1741743 GCA_024372805.1 Oostethus manadensis
TCTACCCCCGGAGCCTTGCCACTGGGGAGTGATTTAACTACCCCAAATACCTCAGCCACGGTGATAGAACTGTCCACGTACGTATCCTCAGACTCTGCTTCCTCCACAGAAGGCTTGTCAGTGGGATTGAGAAGGGCCACTGTACTCATTAATATTCTCAAATGGCGTTGTTAGTCATTTGAGAATATTAATGAGCGTTGTTAGTCATTGGTAAACATTAACGCGTGTTGTACATTATTGGTGCATAATAATGAGCGTCTTGTTGAATTCAGCCCTGAAAGACGCCAGCAGGAAGTCCATCAACAGCGACTGGAAGATTGAACTCCCAGGAGAGTTTGAGCTGGCCGGGACCACCGTGCGCTACGTCAGGAGGGGATTGTGGGAGAAGATGTCCGCGAAGGGGCCCACCAACACGCCCCTCCACCTCATGGTAAACATGTGCCTGGTCACGTGACCCGTCTGCTTCTCATGCCTTCTTGTTCTTGCATTAGTAAGTCCTACTGCACGTCTTGTGACACACATGAACACGTGATTGTTTACACGCATCCATTAATGAAGCTTCTTCTTCACTTCTCTTTCTTGTTGTGTGTGAAAGGTGCTGCTCTTCCATGACCACAGTTATGGAATTCACTATGAGTACACAGTGTCCTTGAACACATCACAGGATAAGACCAGTGAGGAGAACAAAGAACCAGAATATCTTTACATCTGGACACACAGCAGCTGGAACGACTGTACAGTGCACTGTGGAGGAGGTGAGATACACAAAGTCAGTCTACTGTAGAAACTCTTAGCGCAGCACTGGGTTCAACACTCTTCTGGATCCAGGCGGACCAGTAGTGTAGCCTCCTGATGGGGGCCTTGTGGTGGTCATTGTGCTCGTGTGTGTGTGTGTGTGTGTGTAGGGGAGAGGAGGACGGTGGTGTCGTGTATGAGGATGGCTAACAAGTCCATGGAAGTGGTGAACGATTCTTACTGTCAGCCTGAGAACCGTCCTCTGCCTCAAGTCAGAACCTGCAACTCTCATCCTTGCCAGTACAGGTGACCCCTCCTTAACCCCCCCCCAACACACACACACACACACACACAATGACGTTTTTAGAAAAAATTCACCTCCAACGTAGCACCAAACTTCAAAGAGGTGGTCATGGCATCTCCTCAGGTGGGTGGCGGGTGAGTGGGGGTCCTGCTCGGTCACGTGTGGTACCGGCATCCAGCACCGCGAGGTTCTTTGTGTGCACCAGCAGCAGAACGGTTCTCTGACCCGGACCACCGAGGTCCACTGCCAAGGGGGGCGCCCGCCCGTCCTGCAGGGCTGCGAGGGGCGCCTCTGCCTCAGCGTGTGGGAGGCGTCCGAGTGGTCTCAGGTGGGCGTCCTTCACGTGATCGACAGCCCCGGCACCTGTCGGTCGCGTGTTCACATGCTTGCGTCATTTCTTGCAGTGCTCTTCAGGATGCGGACCAGGCGTGCGCACACGGACCGTGACGTGTACCAACCCGAGGGGGCGCTGTGACCCCCTGTCTCAACCCACCCAGGAAGAGGCCTGTGAGGACCACTCCAAGTGCTACGAGTGGAAGACGGGAGACTGGTCCAAGGTAGGACGTGGTCACTCTTACTCTGAACAAGCACCAGTCATCAACACATGCATTGATTGTCTTTATTAAGATACTGGTTTCAAAGTGTTGCAGCCACCTGCAGGGGGTGCTACTACTTTCAAACAGGAAGTCACCAGCAATACTTTGTCCATGTGTCAGTAAGTGTACATATGCTAACCTCGCCCGCCAGTGTTCATCTTCCTGTGGGAGGGGCCTGCAGTCCAGGGTGGTCCAGTGTATGCACAAAGTGACGGGGCGCCATGGTAACGAATGCCCGACGCCGCTAAGGCCGCCCACCTACCGACCGTGTGACCAGGGAGCCTGCAAGCAGAAGATCAACGTTAACACCATCACCTCCCCCCGCCTGGGTGAGTCCAAAGTGGAGGAGCAAAGAATCGTGGGAGCTGTGACGCTTACTTCCTGTCTCTCTGCCCCCGCCCCCCAGCTGCTCTCACCTACAAGTGCACGGGGGACCAGTGGACGGTTTACTGCCGCGTGATCCGCGAGAAGAACCTGTGCCAAGACATGCGCTGGTACCAGCGCTGCTGCCAGACCTGCAGAGACTTTTACGCCAACAAGAACTCCTCCTGACCCGAGCTCCGCCCCCACCCCCAACCCTTACACACCCTCCCCACCGCGTGCCACGCCTCTCTTCCTTTGTATTCACCGCGGCAAACAGGAAGTGAGCGCCAACGCAGCCCGGCTTTGACGAAGACTTGAAAATGTCCAGTAGATGTTTTGCTGTACACCAAAAAAAAAAGCCAAAGCAGGTGGCGCCGTTGCACGCATTTTGAAAGAAGCGTTAATAATCGTTGTCGTACTGTATGCTAACGCTAACGTTTATGTCACCAGTGAGAGCACCACCGATGCTACGAGCTAGCCGGACCCACTCCCTCCCTCCGTTAAGGGCACGCCCGTAGCGTTAGCCCTTAGCCAACCCAAACTTTTTCAACTTTGCTAGCTGGGGGGCGGAAACAAACTTTTTCCACACTTGCTGCTGAAGCCAGCGGGACAGGAAGCTGGTTTGGGGTCACATTCTCTCAGGAGCAACAAACATGCACTTTGTTCCTTTTGAATACAGGAAGTGTGCCGGAATAAAAGTGCACACCACATCACACCGGGCATAATTCAGCAGCGTGTGCGAGCGTGCAGTCGCCATCTTCTTTCTCTTTTTTGGCACATAAAATCGTGGTGACCTTTGCTGAAGGTCATTTCACGTGGGTTGGGCGGGTGTGGATGGGGGTCATTTTTAGGTGCCACTCTCTGTGACGTCACTGCAGTGATGTAAACGTGTGTGTGAGCGTGTGTGTGTGTCAAAGGTGCTATCTTACGTTGGCGTGTGAAAGTGAGCCATGACTATTTAACACACGTGTGTACTGTACTTGTTCACGTGTACTTCATGGTGCTGATCCAGTAAAGACGGTTCTGGTTACTCTGTGTTGACAAGTCTGACAGGTCACGTGATCATGGCTGCCCTCCTGGGCCATACACAAACGTGGCGTCACTTGAGTGACAGCTGTCAAAGCTGACAGGTGACGTCACAAATAGTGACGTGTCTGATGATGTCATGACGCAGTCCGGGCGGGGGTCAGAGGTCATAATGTCCAGCGGTAGTGACGTCACCACCACAACAACGACGCGCGAACAAAGAACAAGCTGCTGTCCCGTGCAGCGACCTGACAACGTAAGTGCAGTCCTCCACAATAAAAGCGGTAGATCCTGGTAAAGTAAACAATATTTCCATCTATGAAAGCCATCGCACGTGCTGCCTGACGTCAAAGGTCAACAAGGAGTCGACAAATGGAAAAGCCGAAACGAATGAATGCTTTCTGTACGCTTTGGGGAGACAAATTGCAATCGCTCTTATTTTGACAGCAACAACCGGATGTGGTCGGTGTCGTCTCGGCGCGTCGACACTTGGCGCCTGGCGGACAGCTGCGGACTGGCGGGTCCAGTCGAGCCTCGTCGGAGCCGGGAGAGGCACAGCATGTGGTCCTGCTGGGAGGTCTGCTCTTAGCTGGTTCCCAGTTAGATCCAAGCTCGGCGGCGGATACGCGCAGCGCGTGAGTAACCCCACGTGAACGCGCACAGAGGCAAGCGTGTAGTGAAGTCTTTCTCTCCTCTCGGTTCTGCAGAGCATCCACAATGGAGGCCGGCCCAGAACAGTTCCTCAGGCGGATCCTGGAGGACCTGGACGTTCAGCATGCCAACATGTCCGACCAGGAGCTGTGCAAGTCGCTGTGCGCGCGCATGGACCTGGTGCACTTGGCCAAACTGCGCGCGCATCTCTACCGCGCGGCCAGTCTGGACCCGGACTTTCCCGCCACGCTCTTCCGGGACAAGATGCGCGGCCCCGCCGTAGACGAGCAGTCCAAGAGGCGCGTGCTCGCGGCGGACATCGTCGCTATGCTCCACCTGATCCACGCGCACGGGGGCGTGGCCGCGCACAGAGTCCAGAGGCACGAGCAAGCCGAGGCCAGGCGCTTGCGTCATCACTACGCCCCCCCTGGAGAGCCCCCCTCACCCCTTCTCAATAATCCCCCCCGCCCGGAAGCGCGCCGGACCTTCCTTCCTGCCTCGGAGCCCAACTTCCTGTTGGGGGTGGGCGGTAGGCAGGGGGGGTGCCGTGCGTCATCTTTGGACAAACTGCACCACCTGCCTCAATACTCCCCCTCCCCTCCCTGCCGGCGCCTGCATGAAGGCCCCCCGATGGCGCGCACATGCCTGCAGAAGAGGAATATCTTCAAAGAGGACTTCCACAAAATGGCCTCCTTCGGCCCGCAGGTGGGTTCTCGACACGCTGGACTGTTCCGGAGTCCACTCTGAAAGTGTAAAAAGAATTTAGGCTTGTTTGCGTTGCGACTTTCATGATGAGCTTTTCTCCTCCAGGTCACGGCCAAGGATGAGGAGGCGGCGGAGCCGTACCACCACACCGCTGCCCCCTTCTTCAATCGCAGCTTTGAGGTGGCCTACAGGAAGCCCTACTGCCCGCCCCCCTTCAGCCCGGCCCTGCCGGAGCGGCGGCGGGTCAAACACGAGAGTCTGGACGACCTTCAGGCGTCCACGTACTTCGGGCCCACCACCGTGTCCGAGTGCGTAAGTGGCAGGAAGCAAAGTAATCAAAGCAGGAAACAGGGGGCGTGGCCTGTGAAGAGCCTGAGCCTCAACGTGGAGGAGGGGCCTCACGACCCGCAGAGGTCGTTTGCGGGCAAACCAAACTTCCATCGCAACGCCAGCGTCGCCGCCGCAGACGAGAACCGCTTTCAGAGCCCCAAGCGACCTGTGGCGTATCCTGGCGCCCTCGCCAATGATGGCATGAAGACAAAGGAAAGCGCCATGATGGACCGGGTGGAGTCAGCATACAGGATGTGGGACAAACGCGCCAACGCAGACGGCTCGGCGTGCATCGGGACTCAAACGGAACACGGCGGCCAGAAAAAGCCGTCACGCGCCTTCAAGCACTCTGACGAAGAGTCTGAGATGGTCGGCGACGACATTAGCGACATCTTTCGCTTCCTGGACGAGATGAGCGTATGCGACTCGCTGGGCGTGGTCCAGTCGTCCTGCTACGACAGCGCCGCCTCGCTGAAGTCGGAGGGCGACAGCTCACCCGAACGAAACACGGTCAAACTGGCAAAATCGCAACTGGACCGCCTCCTGCGCTCGCTGGACAACACGGACGACGAGCTCAAGTCCAGCGTGTGCAAGCTGGTGGCGAGAATCGGCGAGATCGAGCGGAAGCTGGAGTCGCTGTCGGGCGTACGCGGCGAGATCTCACAGGTTCTTTCCAAACTCAACAAGCTGGACCAAAAGATCCAGGAGCCCGACGCCACTCCCGCCTCCTCTCCACCTGATGCCTCACCGCACGTCTTCCGCTGCCACACCCTCAACGTGGGCGGCGTCCGCGGCGACAGCCCCGGCCTGAGTGCGACGGCCCTGAGGAAGAACATCTTCACCAGGAGGTCGTCCCACTCGCTCGACGATGAGACCGAGTCAAAGGTTGTCGACGCCTCGCCGCGAGACTGGCGGACGCTGTCGTACTCCTGCCATCCCGACGCCGCCGACAAGGAGCGAGCCTGCCGAGCCAAAGAGGTACGTGTGGGTCACATGGACGGTTTCCAACAGAAGTAAACAGGGAGTGTGTTAGTGGGCGGGAATATGGATGTTAAGGTCGTGTGTATGGTTGGAGCATGATTGACAATTGCATGTGACACACGCACGCACGCACGGCATTGTTGAAGAGTGTCGGGGAGGAAGAAGATTCCAAGAAGAAAGAATCACCATCTGGACGTCCAACATGAGCGTCTATTTTTACTTCTAGTAAATCCATCACTTCTGTGCACACACACAACCTTTCCAATGGGGACTGCAGTACCGGTGTGTCTCCACTGGAGGTGCACTTTTACATTTTCCATGCGTGTCAAGCCATGGGGACACTTACAGGAATTTTCATGATTCGCTTTTGTGCTAAGTTTTATGCCTGTAAAAGGCTGCTACCCGTCAAGTGCCCACAGTGTTACAGGTCCCCACCTGGGAAGTGTGTATTCAGGTTGACGTCCCCACCAAAACTGGTGCACACTCGTTGCAAATCCAACACTAACATGAGGCCATCCCCTCATTTATTGTTTCAACCGTCTGTCTCCAGGTGGAGCAATACGACTTCCCCGGGATGCTCCGCCCCCCCAAGGCGACGAGGGAGTCCTACCTGACAGAGCATCATCTGAGACCGGCGGTCCCGGCCCACACCAAAGGAAGTCCTCTGTATTCCGGCCCGAGGCTCAGCGGGCCGTCCTGGACGGCCGACGAATACAAACGCAACTCAGGAAACGCCTTGGACCTGCAGGTATGTCACATGCAGGAAGTGTCCAGATGATGTGGAACAAAGCTGGTGTGTGTGCGTGCGTGTGTGTGTGTGCGTGTGTGCGCGCGCTCTGTGCAGGCGGAGTCACTGAACCCAAACAAGCTGGAGTTCTGGATGGAGGATGTGTACACTCCGGGTTACGACTCACTGCTGAAGCAGCGGGAGGCGGAGTTCCGCAGGGCGAAGGCGTGTAAGATCGGCGCCCTCATCGCCGCCACCTTCAGCGTCATCCTGGTCATCGTGGTCCCCATCTGCGCCATGAAGACGTAGCATGGCGGGACGGACCACCCAGGACAGAAACAGGATGTAACACAGCCAGACAATTAGGTGTAGCCTGTGAACCACATTCTGATTCTGGGCCAGACTGGACTTTGGACCAGACCAAACCACATGAATGTAAGTATCACGTGGTCAAAGTCCGGAATGTTCTTTGTCCGCTAGCCAAAAGTGTTCGTCACCTCCAGTGTCTCTACAGAACACCTGACTAGTCTGTCCTGGTTCTGAAAGGTCCAGGTTCTGCAGACTTTGTTGTGATGCTGAATGTCATATTTACCTTCTGGAATGTTCTTTAATAAGAATGACTGGACTTCCTCAAGGGCCATGTGACCTTGATGGAATGCTCCACAATAAACCTGTTGTGTCTTTGGGTCGTGTCCCCCGGGTGCTGACATGGGCGCTTGTCAGGTGGGTCAACGGCTTCTTCTGGAAGGTCAAGGAAGAAAATTGTAAAGGTCATTGTTCAAGATGTGGCCTTCGTGACCTTTCCAGACGCCGTGTGCTTTACGACTTCTTGATGGACTTCTTCTCCATTGAGCAGCTAAATGTCAGCACTGTCACGTCTCGGTAGCTTCTGATAGACACATGAAAGTTCTGTGAGCCGAGCCGAATGCATCATGGAACTTTGCACCACGCTTGTTTTTGTTTTGATGAAGTTGTTTTTGGGTGGCCATCTGGCTCCGCCCACAGGAGATGCCTCAGGCTGATTGGCTCTGGTCCCACAAGCAGGTTGCAGAAACCAGACACGACGGTCTGACACGTTTGTGCCCAGTCCAGTCGGCCAGTCATCTTTGACTGCTAGCATTAGCTTGTGTGTTGTGGTGTAGTGATGGCCCAAAGCCGCTGACTTGAAGAAGAATTTATGGTCCGTGGCGGCCCCTGGAGACATCACATGTGCACTCATCAATTATTACTGAGCCTGTGTGCAGCGCCACAGCACCACATCATTCTGTCCTACTTCAGCCGGACCCGCTATGATGCGCCTTCAAATACGTTGACCCAATTTGGTGTGCGTGATGAGACTAGGATGAAGTCAGTCTTGTCTTCTAGGCTGGTCTATGGAAAACCGCATTAAGTAGAGACCAGGCAGATTCCTGCAGAACCTTCAAAACTGGAAACCTTGGCAATACCCAATGAAAATATGTACCTAATATTTTGGCCTGTAGTGTGTTTCTAAAAGTTAGGGCAAATTTGATGTTTATGGCTAACCAGATGTTCGGGTCAAAGGTGTACCTAATGTTTAGGCCACAAGTGTAGCTGATATTTTGGGTGTACCTATTTTCACCCGAAGGTGTTCCTAATATTTTGGCTGTAAAAACAGGGTGGTTTCACGTGACAAAAGTCGAGAAAAAAAAAACATCTACCAGCAGATTCTTTAAATTCACTCGACACGCGCACAAGCTTCTTGACCACGACATAGTGCCACGTGGTACACGTCCCGCGCGCGTTGTGGCAGTTTGGAGGCTGGACCCCTCCGAGAAGCACACAGCTACCTGTGATTGGTTGCTGTTTGAGAAAACCCCGCCCCCGTGAGTTCGTTCAGATGATTGACAGTCGTTGATCTTAAACAAACCAGCGGGGTCACGAGACAACATTAGCTGTGTCCCGTTTTGGGGTGTGCGTACTTCAAGTGCTCATTTGTGCGGCGCGCGAAGGCTGTCCCGATTCAAAAAAGTGTCCTTAAAATGCGTCCTCCTCTGCCATTAGCGCCAAGTGTTCATTGCACCATCCTTACCTGTCCTTCACATCCCAAGATCCTTTGCGCGCCCGAGTTTGGAAATGAACTAAACATGGCAGCGCTACACGGTGGGAAGAGGAACGACTTGTAATTTAAGTATAGCTGGTATATCGTCGTACATGTAAAGCTGGTGTGACATTTGAAAAGTACATTTGTGTTATAGTACGACTACCGTAATTACGCTCCACCGCCGTGCTGCTCGCGTGCCTCTTGCCCAGACGGCCATGCTCATTCCGGGGCTGTGCACGTGTGCCGAGGGCCTCGTGCATGAAGCTTTTTTCTGTGAATTTGACATACTAATACTGCACGTGTGCCTCTCCTTTTTAAATAGAGTTACTTAGTATTGCTTACCGGCATAATGCGCATTCTATGATCATTTTGTCGACCACAAGGAAGTAACAAACACTGTCGGCATGTCGGCGTCTTTATTCCCACACAGAAGGAACATTCGTTGCTGTCTCGGCGTGTTCTCATTTCCCACGCGCGACCGCACGGACAGGAACGCGTTGCCACGGAAACGAGGTTGCGCTATGTCGTCATGTGATCTGTCGCGCTCTCGGCGCCTCGTGCTCGCTTCGAAGTCACATTAACGACGGGAGCCGATGAGATCCGAGCAGGCTTGGCGTGACGTCAGCTGGACGTCGGACATCACCTCACCTCCTGCAGCGTCATGTCCGGGTGACGTTCCCGGCTGAGAGCTTTGTGAGCGACGTCGCGCTCGTGTTGTCGTCTCTCTGCCAGGTGCTTCAGAAGCTCCGCCTCCTGACACTGGAAGGGAAACGTGGACGTCAGCGTCACGTCACCCGTCGAGGATGTTCGCTTAAGTTCTGACCTTTCGCCTCTCGTGGGCGGCCTCCAGTTTCTGTTGGATCTCTTCCAGCGAGGCTTTGGGCCGCGGGGGCGTGGTCGCCTTGGGCTCGCCGTTAAAGGTGGGCGGCTTCAGGATGACCTGGAAGGCGTGGCCGCTCGCGCGCTTGTTCAACTCCATGACCTCCATGTGGCGAATGTCGCCCAAGTTTAAGTCCACCACACCTGCCGATCGGGACATCAGACGAAACATCTTAACCTCCAGCCTGATTTATTCTACTTTTTGAACTGCCCTCGAAAGCCAAGTGTGATCATGTGACTGCGGGGATGTCAGCTGACCTTCCTTCTCGGCAGACATGGCGTCGTGCGGCTTCCCGAGGATGCAGGAGCACAGAAAGGACACCAGGGGGAGCTCTCGCAACTTCTCTCTATGGGCTGAAGAGACAAACGCGAACAAAAATACAAAATATTAGCAAAAAATACTAACAAAACTTTTAAAATAATAATATTGAAACTAATAATAACCGCAATATTATTCAATGGAAATACATTGATTATACAATTACTATTACAGTACTAATTGATAGTAATAAAATAACTAAAAACAAAATCATTTTAAACATGGATGTTTTGTATGTATAAATATATATAATATAATTTGGTTGTTACTGTTAATATTATAATAAATATATAATGAAGCAAGAATACTAATAGTAATAATATTTAAAACAATACATTAGCTGTAATATAACATGTAGTCAAATAATAATGTCAAAGTATTAGTATAAATCAGAATTATTTATTAACTAAACAAATATTAATATTTCAATTTAAATGCACATTAAATTAAGAGTTAAATTATTAAAAGTTATTAAATAAAAATATATTCATGATAATGATTGTTAATATGTTCGTACATTTGATTTCCATTGATAATTGTTAGCACATTCAACTATGTAAAGAACAAAGTATTTGTCTTTATTTTTATTTGTTTGCGCAGTGCATATTAATATATTATTCATATATGAATGTTATTTGTATTTAGAGTTGAAAAAACGTTGGTAATAATTAACGATGACGGTTATAACCATAAAGTGCCAACACTAAGTCGGGAGTGAGAAGTGAGAGCGGCACCTGCTGACGTCATGGCGTTGCTGCTGAGGAAGACTTTGTGAAGTCAGCCAGGCTGCATTCAGGGAACAGGGATCCTGCCAGCCTAAACAGAGGGACAGCGTATTCATTCATTTGTTCCGTGCGGATGGACCAATGGTACTAATGGTACTAATAACCTTGTATTACTAATGAGTTTTTGTATCAATTTGGCTTTTCTCTCCAAGAAAGAAGAACATTTGCATCAGAGCAATGACGTCAATTTCATGAAAAACTGCTACTTCTCTTCAGTCTGATCTGCATGACATCATCGGTATTATTCATCGCGAATTTGAGCAATTATGTCATTTTTGGCGTTATCGTCTCCTAGGCAATATTTCACGGCAAAGAAGATAAAGAAAAATAAAGCAAAGACAAAACAGAGAAATATTACAGAGGAGGAAGAGAGGATCACTCACCGGTTTGATGTTGCTCTTCACGCCGAAGATGTGCAGCATCCTCCGCAGCATCAGCACCACACAGCTGCTGTTGCTGCATGACATCACTTTGGAGCGTTCTCATTGGCCGAGGAGGCGCGTGGGCTCCTATTGGTCACGCCACAGGGGGCGAGGGGAACGCTGTGGGTGTTCCTCGTGAAGGGAAGACGCCGCTTAGCACACTTGTCTTTTTGCCTAAACATTAATGAAGACAACAGTTTATTAACATTATCAATTTCTGCACTGACTTGACAATCTCCCATGATGCACCGCAGTGCCTTCTATAGAATAGCGCGCGTGTCCTCGGCCTAACTGGTGATGTCATGATCAGCCAATCAGGATTGACCACACAGCTTTGTTGTTTCTCTTAAGGAAATACAAAATGTTCTGTTCCAGAGTCAATCTTTTGGCAGCTGACTTGACTTTTGTTTTCTTTTTACAAAAGAGTGTTAATGTTACATTATCACAGCAAAAGCATTAATAACATGAAATAAAAAGTTTTCTTACAAAAAAACATGAGTCACAGCGATGACTAGGATGTATGACTTCATGTATCACTTATGTGAATTTGATTGTATGACTGACGTAATCACGCATTAGTGACTTCATATGTATTGTATCAGCACAGAATATGACCAGAGCGGCATAAACTATTACTGACTTTATGCATTCATGGCTGTATGAATGTCGTGATAAGGAGTATAAGTGAGATTGTGTTATTCTGACAAGACTAAATATCAAAAGGACAGTAACGAAATGGCAGATATTTACCGTAAAAAGGAAACCTTCTGTGATGAGGACAAAAAAAAAGCAAGGTGAAGATGACCACTCCCCCATGTGAGCAAAAAGAACGGATACGTAGAAAAAAATATTTGCTTTATTTGCGGCCGCACTCCACTTTACAAAAGCCACCAGCTTGTCCATCGGGAGGTGACGAAATAAGAGTTTGTTTTTGTCCCAACCGGCGCGACTTTTTCAACTTTCCGGCAATCCGCACTTCCGATTTCGGACCTGAACCACCTCCCTCCTCTCCTGCAGGAAGCTCCCAAAAGCGTTCTTCTCTTTGCTCTCCTCCATTTCTGTAGACAAAAACGTACACGAGTTATTCCGAGCGTTGACTGGATGTTCAGGAGATGTCGCTCACTGCTGTGGTCGATGTCATCCGTGTCACTGTCCGTGCCGCCGTCGTCGTCAGAGTCACGGACGCCGCGGGTCATGATGAGGTCACTGGGTCCGGCCACTTCGGGTTTTTCTGTGGGCGCGATAGGAAAGCGCATTAAAGGAGATAGATTCTATCAACCCCCCTGTTCAGAGCAGCCTGTTTTGGGGTCTTGCCTCATGCAAATGAGCCATTGCTCAGCCCCACCCTCCTCTACTGTGGGGATTTGCGTTGCTATGACAAACACAAGTGCTAAACCACGTTTACTAACGGCGCTTAACTGACCTGAAACGGACGTGGACATGTCCACGGCACCGAGATCCTTCCGGAGTCTCTCCAGCTGTTCCTGCTGCTTTTGATTTTGAGCGTCCATCTGATGAAGAGGTTAGAAGAAGAAGGTTAGAAACGAGCACGAGAGCGTGCGGACGGCGGCGGCCACCACCAACACTCACCAGTTGTTTGCGGAGTCTTTCATATTCTGGTCGATAATCCCTGGGGAAGCAAAAGACGTTTCAGAAACAGAGCTTCTACGGCCGGAAAAAAAAAAACTGCGGGCTGACGTTACTCATATTTCGTTTTCTGCATGCCCCGAGCTGAATCATTTGGCGACATTCCGTTCCCAAGCAAAGCAACCCTACGAATTTTGTATTGGGTGTGACTGCCAAACAACCCGCCATGGGGCCAAAGGAAGTTTCAATAGTTTCATCCATTGGTCAATTATAGAAACTTTGCATTGTGTTCCGCATGTCAAACTGTAATTATTCTCCATAAAATGCATTTTTGCTAATATTTTGGGGTGTTTGGAACAGATTGATTGGAATTACTTTATTTTCTATGGGAAAAATTGCCTTAATTTGGGAAAGAATGAATGAATAACAGAACCCCGAGGTGCCACTGTATATGATATTATTACGCTGAATGCTCCAAACATGAACACAACAGCCACTAAACAAAACCAAAACTAAAAAACTTTTTTATTTTGTAACTTAAAGGCCAAAGAAGAAGAAATCCAAAGAAGAAGAAATGAATAGAAGTGTGTCTACAGCAGAGGACAAATGACTAACAAACACAGGGCGGACCAATAAAGACGGCGGCTGTTCTTACCTATCATATTCCTCTGCAGCATCCTGCACCTTGACGAGGAGCTCGTCCAACCCGGTTCCCGTCACCGAGGACACGCCCACTACCTGTGGAAGCCCAGCACTCGTGAGACTTTTGCCTTCGCAGATCTCGGTTCTGTTATCCACCTTACCCTCAGGTTGGAGTAGAACTCATCCAGTACCAGACTCATGGAGCGCGTCAGGTTGCTCACGTAGGAGGTTTCCTGGTTTAGAGCGTCCTGGAAAACCTCGAAGTCCTGCATCCACTCCACGGCAAAGCTGTGCTCAATGATGTCAGTCTGTGCAAAGTACACTTTTTAAAAATTGTTGTAGTTAAATGCAAGCAAAACCTCTTTAAGGCCCTCCAGATGCTTTTTTTAAACATTCTTAGAGCCCTATAAAAATAAAATAACACCCCTATAGTCATCTCTACGCCCGGTTACGGCGGCAACAATAGCTCGTGTTACAGATTCTTGTGTCTAGTGTGAGATCATTCAAACCTGCAATCAGTGCCTGTTGTTTTCGCAATCAAGTCTGGTGCTTGTGTGTCTCACCCAATAATACAGTAACATTACTGACACCTAGTGACCAGTGTAGAATACGACACATCCTACCGTCTTTGAACGTGTTTTCTAAATGCCTTACATACGTACTGTATCTCCGTTCATATAGTCATTTTTATGCTTGGAAATGCTTCATTTTGGCAGAAATGCGTAAACATTTGTTTATGTAAACTTTTTTTCAAACTAATATCAGGCCGTATTTCACCGTGAAAGGATTTTGCCATGTTGCGATCGCGCCAATTTAACCAACCCCCACAAATTAAGCGCAAACCTCGCAAATTTGTCCGATCCCTACAACCACCCCGCGCATTCTGGCCCATCGAATCTTTCCAAGCAAGCGCTCAAAACTGTCTAACCAATCAAACGCGTCCCTGCACGGCCCGCCCACATCAGTGATAAGTTACTCACTTTGTTCATGGCGACAATGAAAGGTAGCTTGGTCTTGTAGAGAATACTGGAGGAACACAAAACAAGAAACCTCGTCAAGCAAGCATGTTGTGTGCGGCTAGCAAAGACGACGTGCACGGCGTTGCACCTGCAAGCGTACAACATGTTGGACATGAAGGTGACAGGATTGACGCTCCGTGACGTGTCCATGACGTAGACCACCACACAGGGGAAGGACGACGCCTGAGACACACGCCATGCTACGCGTTATTACATACAGCAACAGTTTTTTTTTTTTTTTCACTCAGGTCTGCGACGCACCAGAGCTTCTGTGATGATGGTTCCTGAAGCGGACCACGTGAAGACTTCGATCTGACCCGGAGTGTCAATAAGCACGTACCTGCACAGGTGACAGAAGGTGGTGAATATTTACTTTTATATTTTAAATGTACAAACATTTCCTGACCGGTGATCATGCTTCTTCTTCTCTATGAACTGCATCACCTAAAAGACACACAAACAAAAAAGTCTTTTTTCTAAACAGCATCCGCTTTCATACACCAACAACTGGTGAGCAATGCCAGTCTTGTGTGTGAACGCATGGCGCCGAATGGACCAATGAAAAACCAATGAGAAAAAATAGAAATGAGCAGAAAAGGCGCGAGCGTACGACGCTGAAGTGAGCATGCTAACAGTGCTAACGTTAACATGCAACACCCAGAATGCACGGAGCTGAATGAATGAAGATTAAAAAAACAGAAATGACCAGGAAAGGTACAAGTGTATGATGCTAAAGTTAGCATGGCATGCCGACAGCGCTAAAATGAACATGCAACACCCGGAATGTGTGGCGCTGGATGAACAAAGGGAGGGGAAAAAAATGAAAATGAGCAAAAAAAAGGCACAAGTTCCATTCCATTCTCCTCCGCTTATCCGGGTCGCGGGGGCAGCAGCTTCAGTAGGGAAGTCAAGACTTCCCGGTCCCCAGCAACCTCTTCCAGCTCCATCGGGAGGACACCAAGATGTTCCCAGGCCAGCTGTGAGACATAGTCCCTCCAGCGTGTCCTAGGTCTTCCCGGGGGCCTTCTCCCGACCGGGCATGCCCGAAACACCTCACCAGGGAGGTGCCCGGGAGGCATCCGGACTAGATGCCCGAGCCACCTCAACTGGCTCCTCTCGATGTGAAGGAGCAGCGGCTCTACTCTGAGCTCCTCCCGAGTGGCCGAGCTCCTCACCCTATCTCTTAGGGTGAGTCCAGCCACCCTACGGAGGAAACTCATTTCCGCCGCTTGTATCCGCGATCTCGTTCTTTCGGTCATGACCCATAACTCATGACCATAGGTGAGGGGGGGAACGTAGATCCATCGGTAAACAGAGAGCTTTGCCTTCCGGCTCAGCTCTCTCTTCACCACGACGGTCCGGTACAGCGCCCGCATTACTGCAGATGCTGCACCGATCCGTCTGTCGATCTCACGCTCCAACCTTCCCTCACTCGTGAACAAGACCCCGAGATACTTGAACTCCTCCACCTGAGGCAAGACCTCCCTCCCAACCCGGAGGGTACAGTCCACCCGTTTCCGACTGAGAACCGTGGCCTCGGATTTGGAGGACGCACAAGTTTACAATGCTAAAGTTAGCATGCTAACATTAACATGCACCACCACCATACCTGTGTTAATACTTATAAAAATAGTTAATACCTCTCATGATAGCATTAAGTGTTTATATTATTATTATATCATTTGTGAGTGTTGAAAAACGGAAAAAGTACACACCTGATCAAAGCGAGTAGCGAACAAGTTCAGAGAGGTCACAATGCCGCCGTTGGGTCCCAGGCCGTACTGCTTCATCACCTCTTTGTAGTTCACCGTGTCTCGGATGTCTGCGAGAAGAAAACATCCAGGTCAGAGGTCGCCGCCTGGACATGCGTAAGCGGCTTTTGGTACGCAGACATCACGTCAGCTACTGCTTGCCGCCCCTTACCGATGTTTGGAGGGAAGGGGATCTCGTGGACGGCGGGGTCCAGGTTGATGAGGTACGGAGGACATTTGTTGGAGTACAGATGAGCCGTCAACCTCTGTTGGAATCGACATGGCGGATTTAGGGCACACAGTATACACACGGTGGACACCCTGCCTTCTTATTTCCACTAATGTCCCCCAGCATAATTTGCGTTTTACAAAAATTAACACATTTTAAGGTAATCTATGCACATCGGGCTGCACGTGGACGTTCGGCATAGCGTCTTGTCTGCTTCAAACATGGAGGAGGTTGGTGACGTCATTACGTTGCCACTGACGTCCCCACTGGGCCAACAGTCGACAAAGGTGGTGAAAATACAAGACGTCTGCTTTTGATGTTATGTTTTCTGACGAACGCTTGGCGGTAACACCGCGTTGGCGGCGTCGCTCTCTACGGCAAACTACGACAACATGTCGGATGGATGACCTGGACGAAGGTTGTCTTTCCGGATCCGGCCATGCCTAGGACGATCAAACAGACCGGTTTCTCCCCACAAGAAGCCGTCTTCCCCGCGCTCGCGTCCTCCTGAAGGTCTGCCTTCATGTCAACACACGGAACGGCACTTGGCGGCGCCTCCGCCATCTTGTTTTTTTTCCCTTCCGCTTCTGCTTCTTCTTCTTCTTCTTCTCCTAGTAGCTTCTTTACCTTTGTATACGACAGCGCCACCTTTCGGTGAGGAAGTCAACACAAAAATCTTCTACCAGTACAACCAATTACTAAGTAACAAACATGAACGAAATATACATTTTCATCAACCGACCCGTGTTATTATGGCCACGTGAAAAAAAGTCTTGAGATTTTGACATTGAAAAGGGAAAATGGAGCATAGTTCTTCAGGAAACCTTCCTCTTGCTTCAGGCTTACTTTACTCTTGGAATGTCACAATCTTTTTGTCGTAAATTCTTCTCCTATTATTTTAATACTCTGTCTAAGCCGGCATTACCTGAGACACCTATAAAGACGAGGGACTTGTGTGACCTTTGGCCTCGGTGGAAGGTGATATTACGAGTTTTATTCTTGTAAAATCATGACTTTTTATCTCACGGAAAATTACAACTTTTAATCTTGATCTCCCCATAATGTGCTGTATAATAAAGAAAAACACATTTAACATATCCAAGCACGGGGCCGAACGGTGGCTGACACGTTGGCTTCACAGTCAGGAGGTTCCGGGTTTGAATCTTCGTTAGGCATCTCTTTGTGGAGTTTGCATGTTCTCCCCGTGCGTGTGTGGGTTTTCTCCGGGTACTCCGCTTTCCTCCCACATTCCAAAAACATGCATGTTCGGTTAATTGGCGACTCTAAATTGTCCATCAGAGTGTGAATGTTTGTTTGTCTATATGTGCTCTGCGATTGACTGGCGACCAGTCCAGGGTGTACCCCGCCTCCCGCCCAAAGCCAGCTGGGATAGACTCCAGCATCCCCGTGACCCTAATGAGGATAAGAAAATGAATGAATAGAATGAATAGGAATAGAAAATGAATGAATGAATGAATATCCCATTCCGAATGTGCAATCCCATTCCCGGTAATTGCAGAAATCCGTATCACGCACCATAACTTTTTACATGAAACCCGTTTAATGACATGAATCCGCGTAGGTAACGTTATGTAATTATTCTGGCTCATCAAGACATTTACGGAATCACGGGATTGCCAAATTGGTAAGGAAATACACGCGGTGATATAAAGACAATAATACCAAATTATACAAATATATTCCATCTTGTCTTTGCTTTTTCCATTTTGACATTGATTTTTCTGTCCTCTTTTCCGTTTGCTTTTTCTCATTGCATTTACTGGACGGCTCAAGCTAGCAAGTAAAAGCAATGACAATACTACTCTGACATACTCCATCCCTGATCACATGACCCCTGTTCGCAGTGGCTACGTGGCAGCTGCGTTTCAGTGTAGCCGCACACACTTTGCGTGAACGTCTTACACGATACTTTATGGAAGCTGCTGAGAGAAGCGGCTAACAGCCTGGATGGGACTAGTCACCCTGGCGGAAGGAGGGTCGTTGTATTGTCATTGCTTTTACTGCTAGCTGGAGCCTTCCGGTAAATAGAATGAGAAAACAAGTGGAAAAGACAAAAACAAAACAAGGGAAATCGATGCCAAAAAGCAAAAAAAACTAAGACACGATGGAAAAAGAATCTAACCACATTTTTGTATTACGTAGTTCCTTCTAATTTTGGCACTCCTGCGCTTCCATAGACCACAAAGGGCACCACGTGACTCCACCTTACCCGCCACAACCGGAAGAGGGCGTACGCGAGCTGACAGACGCTAATTACTGCCGTCATTATCCCCGGAGAGCAAAAGGGCGCCATTAAGATAACGGTGTTATTGTTGGGTTTGCGTCGAGCGCCCCAGATGGAGGACTACATTCATAAGCTGAAAAGCTTCTCCAAGATGGACCTGAAGTCGAAGAGGAAGGTGATAGCCGACGGAAGGCCGACGCCGCAGCTGAAACACTTACTTCAGAGCGACAACCAGAGGGTCACTCGCACCTTCCAGAAGGATTGGTACGCCCGGGTGGAGTGGCTGTGCGGCTGCGCCGTGAAGCAGCGGCTTTTCTGCTTCCCCTGCCTGCTGTTCTCCCCCTGCGCCGGCGTCTGGACCAACCAGGGCTACGGCGACTTGAAAAACATGTATCGGGGCATCAACAAACACGAGCGCTCCAGCGTTCACATCCAAAGCCAGATTTCGCTGAAGACCTTCGGCAACCCCGCCGTCGACTCGGCGCTGAGCGAGCAGCGCCGACTGGACATCGGCGCCCACAACGCGACGGTGAAGCAGAACCGGGAGGCGCTCAAGGACCTCATCAACGCGGTCTGCTTCCTGGCCAAGCAGGAGCTCTCGTTTGCCGGCGAGGACGCGGCGAGCCCCTCCGATCGCGGCAACTTCGTGGCGCTGTTGCACGCCTTCGCGGAGAAAGACGAGCGCTTAGCCAGACACTTCGAGTCCTCCCCGGTGTTCCCGGGCCTGCCGGACACGATGCTGACCCATTTGATCGAAGCGGTCGCCGACGTGCTCAGGCGGGACATCAAGAAGGACATCAGCGCGGCCCGGTTCGTCGCGGTGGAAGTGGACGAGACCACCTGCGTCACCAACCAAGCCCAGGTCTCCGTCGTGCTGCGCTACGTGACTTTGGAAAAGGGCGCCCACCAAGTCAAGGAGGTGTTCTTGGGCTTGGACGAGCTGAGCGACGACGTAGCCACGCACGTCCTGGCAGTGCTGGAGAAGCACGACTGCGTGGAGAAGTTAGTGGCGCAGAGCTACACGTACGACGGGGTGACCGTCATGGCGCCGCAGATGAACGGGGTGCAGGCCAAAATTCGGGAGAAGGTCCCCGAGGCCATGTTCTCTCACAACTACGCGCACAAAATGAACCTGGTGCTGATGCATTCGGCGGAGTGCATGCCGGAGACGAGGACTTTCTTTAAGACGGTGGAGGGGCTGGGGACCTTCTTCAGCAGGTCTTCCAAACGCGCCCACCTGCTGGAGGAGGTTTTGAGGCGACGTCTGGCGGGGCCCGCGCCCACGGAGGGCTTGCTGCAGACCATCATCACGCATCTGGCGGATCTGCGCGCCGTCTTGTTCATCATAAGCCAAACCCCCGACTGCTGGGATATCGACACGCAGATGATGGCGGCGGGATACGACCAGTGGCTGTCGAAGACGTCCACGTGCTTTCTGATCATGGCGTACCAGAGCGTTTTCATCAAAACGGACGCGCTTTTTCAAGTGCTGCGAGACAAAGTCATGGACACCGCGTATTGCTGCGAGCGTATCCTCGACACGGTCTGTGTGATCGAAGGCATGAGGCGCGAGTTCGGCGTGTTCTACGAGAGGTACGAGCAGAAATGCGCCTCCCTGGGCCTGACGGACGACGAAAAGCCACAAACCGTCAGAGACGAGAGGGCGAAGATGTATTTCAATATTCTGGACAACATCAGCGTGCAAATGAGAGCCAGTGTCGACCACTTCGGTGAGCTCGCGTTCCTGGGTTTGGTGGATTGCGCCAAGTTCGGGGAAATGTCCAAAGCTTCCAATGAGGGCAAACTGCAGAGCCTGGCCAAGTACGAACGGTTCTTCGACCTCGACAGACTCAAGTCGGATCTCGTCGGACTGTACAGCTCACAGACGGTAAGGAACACGTGCCAGTCCCCCGAGCAGCTTCTCAACTTTCTGGCCCAGAAGGATCTCATCAAGACGGTTCCACAGGCCACCAATTTGCTCCAGCTGGCCCTCACCATACTAGGGACAGCGTCGTCCTCGTCCGCCCCGAAAAGACTGAAGTTGCACAGTAACATTAGGACAGATCAGGAGAGACTGTCTTCCTTGGCCGTCATCGCCATGGAGGCCGAGAGAGTCTCCAAACTCAAAGAACACCGGGAGGACTTCTACAACAAAGTAACAGAGCTGTTCTTGGAGAAGGATAAGAGCATGGACTTCATATACAAATAAAAGGTAAGACCGCGGTGCCGTTTCATCTAAAAAGGAGATGAGACTCAAGACTCAGATTCTCTGTTCTTATCCTCTTGATGAGGACCTCGTTTTGAAATGGGAATGATATTGTTTTTTAACGCATACAAGGTTACATTGAAGCGCATCGCATGACCGTGGCTTCAACAAGTTCTCAAAGGGTTTAAAACGGTGGGGAAGATGGACAAAGAACCTAAAAACTTACCACCTCCGCACTGGATGGGAGGAGAACATCTACTCACTCTATCCATGCAGTCTGACAGTAATCTAATGCCATGTCTCAATAATGGAACATTACTGACTCCTAGTGGCCAGAATACTACATCTACTTTTGTTTCAATATTTTTGGACAAATAATACATCAGTCAACCATGAAACGGTAATCATTATTCCATTTTTGTTTGTTCTGGTTGGTGGGTTGGCTGGTGCAACAATAAAAGTAAAGAATACAATACAAAAATAGCTATTAAAAATATATATCTGTACATACATTAATATTTAAATTATATTAATAGTCTTACCAGATATTGGATAAGGGACCCGATGATAGCTGATAAATGGATTAAAGCAAGGCTGCAACTGACTGTTACTGTCTTAGTCGATTAATCTGAGTCTTGCGTCTTTGATTAATTAACTACTATGTTAGGTCAGAGATCAGGGGGCCATTTGCGGCACACAACTTTTTTTCTTTTTTTAAATTGACCGACAGGACCTTCTAAAAATATAATTTAACAAGACAAACAAATAAGAGCAAAAATGGAAAAGTCTGCCGGAATTTTTAGGAAAAATAAGTAGAAAAAAACTAAGTTGTAATTTTGTGGGGAAAAACGGTATCAAAATATTTTTTTTAATGTTATTTGTCTTTAAAGTTGTGAAATACAAAAAAACAAAACAATTAAAGTTGTATGTTGTGGAAAAAGTTATGAGAATAAAGTCAAAATATTAAGGCAAAGTCAATCACTAAAAGCAAATTGGGAAAATTAAAGTAATTTAGTGAGAATATTGTCCAAATATTGCATGAAAACTGTATTCTGAGAAAAAGTTTCAGAGTTGACATTTTTGAAAAAGTGATGTAACAAGAAGAAAATCTAAATTGAAACATTAAAACTATATCAGAAAAAACATAAACACGCAAAGTTAATGGTTTGGTCCACAACATATCAGGAAAAAAAATCCCCAAGGCATATCTGATTTGTGCAAATAAAAATGTCTGCTTTCGTGGATGATTCATAAAAAATATTCCCACTTAAGCAGAAATCATGGAGCACATTTGCACTTTTAATTAAAAGATTAATCAAACGCTAACATTTGAGATTAATTGGATCATCGACTGTGACAAAGTTTATAGCAGAAAGAATCCAGCTCAAGACATGTAATGAAACAAAGTTGTATAAATAAATAAGGTTATTTAGTAGAAGAAGAATGTACACACCTGTTCTATTATTTCTCTGCGCAGGAATAAAATAAATTAACTTGACCTACTTGGAGGGGCGTGGGTGCACCCCTCCAATATTATTCTTCATTTCAATGACATTCGTGGAAGAACTAGACAAGAAGAGTCACTATTCTTGTTGCAAGACAGGGTCGCGCACGCACGTGCACCCCACGGCGATGAGGCGGTTCTCCAGGCGGTAGTGGTACCCGGGCTCCGTCCCCCTCGACTTGACGCGGTGCAGCAGCAGCACCTGGTGCAGGATGGGGGCCGACTTCAGCTTCAGGTCCTCCACGCCGTTGGAGTCCAGGCAGCCACGCAGCAGGCAGCGGGCCTCCGACACGGGCGGGAACACCGAGATGTCGTGGGAGACGCTTGACCGGCGGAGGAGATGAGGTGATGAACGGCGTGTTCGGTTACCGTGGCAACCAGTGTGTGAGTGAGGCCCCTACTTGTAAGTCCACGGCGATATGGAGTCGTTCTGCAGCGGTCGGAATGCTCTGGAAGAAACCAAGGCTTTTGGGTTGATATGCACGGGGACCGTTTCTATCGTCGCACCAGAGGACGTCCTGTGCGTCTTTGCTGAGGTCACCGTCTCCGACATGGTCACCACCACCTGAAGACATCACATGAGTATTGGGGCTATTCCAAATGAAGAGCCGCTTATTTTTTTTCTCATAGTTGAGCTTTTTGATTTGACACTCATTTGCTTTGTCAGTTACAAACACAAAGCGAAGATTTCCTATCCTTTTTAAATATGTCAAAGCCGCCAAGGTCTCGGTGGAAAACGTTTGGACAACCCCACATGTTCAAAGATTGATTATTGGATCATAAAGTGCGGCCGTAGTGACATCCATTAAAACACTTTCCCCCTTCCGCCCAATTGGTGACTGAAAACAATGTTATATTTTTTTTAAGTCACGAGGTGTTTAAAGAAAGAATAGTTTGCTTACCATCACAAACACGGCGTTTAACAACCAAAGCATCCTCGTCTCTTCTTCGTAGTCACGGCTCAGAGGCGACCCCGGGTTCTGCTGGAGGTTCAGGTGTGAATGACAAAGCGACAGAACCTCCCCAGGACCTTTTATCCTGATCGCTGCTGCTGATGTCATCTTTGATCCTCCTCGCTAAACCACACCGCGGGTCGGCTTGACAAAACTCAACCCACTTCTAGGTCTGCACTTGGGTTTTTTTTGGTCATGTTCACAGCGGTGGTTCTTAATCAGCAGTGAGTTGTAGCTCGTCGCTTGCTGTTGAAGCACCGTTGGGCCAGGCACAGACTGAACACGTCTTCCTTGGCATGTATGGAAACATTAAATCCAACTTTTGAACTTCCACGCCATGATGCTCTCTGCCTTTTAACAACTGACAGAATTTGAATAGCGGTTTAGCCTTCAATCTCCATTGTTTGCTACCTGAAAAAGGACCTAGTAGCCAGGTGTGACATACCTGACTTCCCAAAAAGAACAGGTAAAAAAAACAACTGAAAAAAGTCATAATCTAATGAGGAAAAAAAACAATATATCATAACGTGAAGAAAAATGTCATAGTATAAGCATAAAAGTTTTTTAAAGTTGTAATATGAGGAGAAACAACAAATTGTCATTTTTGGAAAATTTGGTTAAAAAGATACTTTAACCTGCAAGAGAAATTCTACTTTTATAGCCCATAGTTGAAATATTAAAGAATATTTTTTAAAAGGTTGTAATATGAAAAACCAAAAATTTAATATGAAAAACCAAAAACATTTACCAAAATATTTAAGTGGCCCTTTTGCCCTTTTATTTTCAGTGTGGGGTACTCGCTGGAAAAAGTTTGGACACCCTGGTCTAGCTGAAACGGACGCTAAACCCGATAAAATTTTTCCATAGAAAGGATGTAAATCCAAATAGCCACTCCAGAAAGCCAGCAAAATGTTACCACAAAACACATTTCTATAATTTAGGATTAAAAACTATTTGAAATGCACATAAGCCATGAATAACATTTTAAGATGACTTTTAGCTTCATCCAAGATGTGACTGTTCCCAAACACATAATGTGGCAGCAAGATCAACCACCAACACCTTCCTGTTTTGACATGAGTTATTTCTTGAATTCATAAGGCTTCTCCACCTCGGTACCGTGGCCCAAAATGGAGCCAAAGAAAAATGCAAGTGCCAGCATTTCTATACAGAAGGTGAGAAAAAGTATTGGAATGAAGAAATAAATCATGACAAACAGAAACATGTCCATTTTTGATGTTAAACAAAAACCATGCTAACCGGGGTGGACGCTAACAGACTTGCCACTGTATTTGGAAACCGGCGCAAAAGAACTATTTTAAAGCGCATTGGCAAAGGGATATATTCAGCAAAACTTTAAAGTGGGTGACACCGACCCGGAAGCTTCTTTCGCCAAACTTTTGGCTCAGTTTTTGTGCACTGTTGCACGTAACAAACCCACAGAGTTCCCCCCTAAAAAAACTCACCATGGGGCCAAAGAAATTGCCAGCATTTTGGTGAAAGTGAGAAACACTTGGATTTCATAAATAGGAAATCCACATCATCCATCCAGTGATTATTTCATTATTTGTTATTTCTGTATAAAAAGTATTTTTTGTTCATATTTTTGGTCCTATAGGGAAAAATTCCCCGTTTTTGTCAAACCAAAACAACAACAAAATTGGAGGTATCGCTGTATAAAGTATTGCTATCAATGTCCTGGCCGTATGTTTTTACTTGCTACCGGATCGTTAAACTTGGCGGTAAGGCTCGCCCCTTGGAAAAGTCATAAAAACTCTTACTGAAATGTTATTTCACTTCCGTCACTTTGGTGTGTACAAACAAAAGTACCGGGGAGGAGATCAAAGGCTGAAAAGGTTCTACGAAATACAGCAACGGATCAAAGTAATTTGAGATTTCTTGCTTATACAACGTTTGCTGATGTCTGAGTTGGCCGAGATGAGCGCAGCCACAAGGAAATCGCTCGGTGATAAGCATCAAGCCGTGGGCGGGGAAAAAAAAAAAAAAAAAGCACCGTATGTGATGATGCTGCAAAATCATACCACACTAAACCAGGTCAGGCGCATCACTTCCTGTTGAAACGCCGTCACAGAGACAACCAGGGGCGCCAGAGATGGAGCCTTTATGACTGAACGGGCCCACCCGAGCGCTACGGTCTGATCAGGCGACATCACAGTCACGCCACAACCAGTTTAGCCATTCAAATTCAAACTTATCGGGAAACCCTCAAGACAACGGTGCCGAGAGGATTGGCAACAGGGTGAACAATACTGCATGTTAAGGAAACAGTCAATACTACACGAGCTACCACCACAAGTACAACAAACGGGAGGAAGAAACTCCCACACGCCCCGGTATATGCGTGCGACACGAACACTAATTGTTTTCAGATAGCAAACATTTCCACGTTATACATTTCATGTCATGGAAAAATTAGCTATCCATGCAGACTTCCGCTGTGGCACAGCTCATACATGACACTGTATATGCATGTACAGGTACCCCTTGTTTATCACAGTTAATTGGTTCCAGACCCATCAATGAATGTCTGTGAAAGTCGGAATATTTTCACAAATAGAGCGTAGAAAACCTGTTATGGCTTTCCCAATATGGGTTTTAACATTATTGGCGCACCGTAGACATGAAATATCACCCTATAGTCACCTTTACACTCCACGCTACGAGATAATTGCAGGGACAAAGCATACCAAGCTAACTGTCCAATTTACTTATTCTAAACTGAAAGTGTTCCAAGTAGAGTCAGGAAGACGGACAAAAAAGCCAATAACTTACCACTTCCACACGGAATGAGGAGAACCTTTTTTTTTTTTCCCCTTTCTCCAGCTCAGCCATGGCATGTCGGCTCGGCTCTGTCGCAATGGCCAGTCTCCATGCAATGACGAAGGTAATGTTATTTAACGTCATGTGTCATATTACTGATGCCTAGTGACCACAGTGCTCCATATAACTTCTTTCAAAATATTATTTACTAATAATAGGGCTTAGTCAACCACAAAACGGCGATAGTTTATTATTTTTGGAAAAAACGCAGGATAGCGAGGAAGCGATACTCGAACCGCGATATAGTGAGGAACGTTCTGTACATACAGCAAATAAACATACACACGTGTTACGTTCCTGCCTGACAATCTACTCTGCACTTAGTAATTTCGAACATACGCCGTTCCCCAGAAGTTTGGTGTTTCCACGTTTATTAAAAATGAAATACAAAAAGCAAACCAATCAAGACTTCATCATCAGTCACATGACACAATGTGTCTCACATGCATACGTGTGCACGTGTGTTCAGAAAGACCAAATTTGGTCTGGTAAAAAACTGTCAGCATCCTGATTGAATGAAAAATGTTCATTATAATATTAAAATGAAAATGTTTAAAAAAAAAAAAACAGCTAAAGTGCAAGAAAACAAATACTGTTGTCAGCTCATCACCATGGCAACGCTCCACCTGCGTCGACGTCCACGCCTCACGCCGCCATCTTCAGCCGTCCTGGAGAAGACATGTGATGCGTCACGTGACCCACAAAACAATATACTGTGAAAGCGAGACGGCCACGGCACCATGCTCAGAGCGGGCCCGAGCACACACGGTGGGGTTTGGGGGGGAGGGGGCAATCGGTGGGCCCAGTCTGCACATTCAGTGGGGGAAGGAGGGAGGGAGGGGGGCAAGGCACTTTGCCATGCAGAGCATTTCCACCAATCAGCATCCACCAACACCCCCCTCCCCTCTCCTGCACCCCACCTACCTGCCTACTGGCCCCCACCAATGGGTCTAAAGGAGTCTGCAAATGAACCAATCAGGCGACAGAATGAGGATAAAGATGGAACACTGTGTGTGTGTGCGTGTGCGTACCAGTGGAAAGCTGCGACTGGGATCTTTGACGGGAGCTGCTGGAAGTTCTGGAGGCTGAAGAGAGGGAGGACCCGGCGCTGCTTGCGCGAGAGATCGGGAGGGGAACCGGGGTCACGGGGGGTGAGTCCAGCTGCCCAAAGTTCAGAGTTGAAGTTATGACAATTCCTGTCAGAGAACAAGAAAGGTACCAGTGTCATTCCAAACGGGATGGGGTCTAACCTCGACGCCATCGTGGGTCGGCGAGGATGAAGCGGACGAGTTGTCCAGCCGCCGGCAGACGCCACTTGTGGAGTTCAGCTCCACGCTGCGAACACGCTGGGCAAACTTGAGCGAGCAGAGAGACTCGCTGAGGTTTCCGAGAAGAGGGGACACCTGAAGGCACCGCACGGGAGGTTGAAGGTGCGTGGCAAAGATATGTCATGCGTTAGCGTGGTGGCTGACCTGCACCATCATCAGAGTTTTGCTGTCTCCTCCCAGACTGTCCTGGAGGAGGTAGGTCAGCCGGGAGTTTCTGAATGGGACGTGAGCGTGCTTGCAGCGCAGCGCGTTGATGACGTCGCCGAGCGCCGACAGGGACTTGTTGATGCACTGGGCCTCTCGCAGGCGCCTGCCCTCCGCGCCGGACTTCCTGATTCGCTCCGAGCCAGCCAGGTCCACCAGGTTCAATTTCCCTGCACCCCAACAAACACAACCCCAGGTCAGCGGTCAATATGTCAAAAGTCCAAAGTCCTTGTGCATCATGTGACCTTGCGTGCAACTTCCTGTGGTGGCATTGACCCCGTTGACGTTGACGATGAGCAGCGCGTGGGAACGAGAACTGTGCTCGTTCAGGTTGGTGCACGCCGTCGCCCGGCAAACTACACCCAACTCCAGAACCTGAAAGTAAAGTACACAGCACATGACAACATATTCAGCTTTTACGCCGAAAGGATCAGGAAGTGCGTCCGTTCACCTTGTTGATGTCCTCGGGACTTTGGACCGGGACTTGCGTTAGTCCTGGAACGTAAAGCTGTCCGCTGCCATCTGGATTCATCTTGATGTCCAGTTTGTCAGAGATGTTCTGGCCCAGAAGATCCCTGACCCACATTACAGGAGAAGACTGTGACTCCGCCCCCAGTCCAGACATCATTAGGGCCACGCCCCTTGCAGGCATTTCTCTCACCTCAGAGTCTCGTTGTAAATCTCCACCATGCTGACGCTGATCTTGTATTCCCAGTCCGGACTCTTGTCCGTCACTTCAGAGAAGAGGAGGCGGAGCGCTCGCTGGTTGAGACCGGGGTCTTCGGGAACGCCCTGATGACAGAGAGATGAGGCGGAGTCAAAGAAAGGACCATTGCTTGGCTCACGGTCGCAAGGCAAGCCTTACCTCCATGGTGTACGTCTTTCCCGATCCCGTCTGTCCGTATGCAAAGATACAAACGTTAAAGCCATCGATACAGGAAGTGACCAGAGACTGAACTTCCTGAAACACCTGCAAAAAAACGCCAGATGTGACACAAGTTCCGTGTGACATGTACACTTCCTGTCATGGAACCGTGGCCACACCTCTTCCTGTGTGGCCAGAGGCGGGAAGACTTTGTCCAGGTCGAAGGTCATGACTTTGCCCTTGTTGGTGAGGTAGAGGATGGCGTCGTCGTCCGGGTCAAAGGTCAACATGGTTCTGGTGTCGGCCGAGTCCGCTTCCTGCTGATCGACGGGTCGAACGCGGCACAACACTCGGATGTTACCTGCGAGGCGGCCAAGGACAGACGAGTCATGGGGGAGATAAAAGGAGAGAGGTCAGAGGTGAAGGCTTTCAGACCTTTGAGTCGGACCAGCTCGTTGTGGCACTTCTTCCTCAGGTTCATCTCTCGCTTGTATTTTTCCAGAAGGCTCTGGTTGCTGCTGCTCACTTCACTGATAACCTGACAGATCTGACACAGCACCGAGAGGTCACCATGAGGTCCCCCAAAAGGTCAGAGAGACGGGAAATTGCACCTCGTGCTTGGCGTCAGCAATGGCTTTGTCCAGCATGACGGGGAAGTGGTGCACTTGCTTCTTCAGCATGTTGTAGTCACACGTCAGCGTCCTCAAGGCCGGGTGAAGACCCACCAGCTTCATGCGCACTCCTGAAGGCAGCAAACAAAAAGGTCATGTGACGCGTCACTCGCCGAGCTCGAGCGGACGCGGGCAACCTCCCACCTGCCAGGTTCTCGTGCACGGCCTTCATCTCGCTCTCGGCCCTGATGAAGGCCTCCTCAATCATGCGGTCCTTCTCCTCCTTCAAGTGCACCAGCTCTGCATCCAGCTGCTTCTGCGCACGCTCCATCTCGCCGTCGTAGACCGCAATCTGCGCACATCACATGACCACGCTCACCTTTTTACCATATCACATGACCACCAGGTTTAGGACAGCTAAAGGGGTGGTTCTCAACTGGTGGGTCGGGACACCCGAATGGGTCACAGATCCTTTCTGGGTTGCAGATGTTGAAGCAAGTCAAAAATTCCATTAAATCATTTTGATATTTAATTTTAATGTAATTATTGTTATTATATATATATATATATGTATATATTATGTTATATATATATATATATATAATAATTATATATTATTATTGTATACATGCAGTTATATTCCTCCTCATTTTCTTGACAAAATGTCATAAGAAATTCCTCGAAAATGCACTTTGCACATGTTATGTGTATTAATGTTTCAAAAGATGGCAAATACACTGACACTAATACAATGAAATAAATATATTAAGGAACAAGCCTTAAAATAACAAAAACAATTGATAAAAATAACCTAAATTCAAGTATAATTTAAAACAAAAATACCCCTAAAAGTGTAAATAATAATGACCATAAAAATTAATCCATCCATTTTCTACAACACTTGTCCTAAGTGGAGCCGTGGTTATGCTGGAGCCTATCCCGGCGGTCTTTGAAAGGCAGGGTACACCCTGGACTGGTCGTCACACAATCGCACGGTATATTAAAAAAATGTAAATACATAAACACAAATTACTTAAATAAGTGTAAAAAAATTTAAAATGACTTAAAGTGTAATAATAATAGAAGTGTAAAAAAAAAAGACCAATAAAAATGTAGAAAAATAATAAAAATAAAAAATGAGATAAAAGTAGGTCCCAGGCCATTTGAGAACCCTTAAGATCAACACTAGTCCACAATTTTGAACACCACCACTTACTGTATGTAGGCAGGGATTCAAACTGCAGGTTGATTTAGTTTCAAACTAGTTGTGTTGGCTAACATCACACGCTTGCTAACTGAGCTAAGCTAAAATCACCAGCAAACTTTTAACGTCGATATTGGACCATCGACGTCACAAGTGGTAACCCACCAGGAGGGGAGACTGTTTCAAGGCTGCCCAATCTGTTACTTTTTGGGGTTTCTTCAACTTTCTTAAAAAAATGTTTTGATTGGGTTTGTTGGCAGCAGTGAAACGTCTCTTTTCTAATCCTCAGCCAAGTCACAGGGCAGGGGGAGGAGCTAACCTTGGACCTGCGCTCAGACTTGTGTTTGTAAGCCGTCAGAAGGCCGAGGTCGGAGAAGAGCTGCAGAGATGATAGCGTTAAGATTCCCGCCGGGTCACGTGACACGCGCTATAAAAACACTCCCGTCCCCCAACATTGCCTGCCTCAGAAATCATATAATCCTTGAAGTAATTGATAAACGTTGGTTAGGATGAAGCTTTAAAAATGACCCAGCAACGCTTGCAGTGCTAATACTGAGCTTTTACTGATGTTGCAGACTTGATGGGCCAACACACACACGATGACATTACCTGCGTCCTCAGGTGAGCGCAGCTCCTCTGCGACTCATGCAGCTGCGCCTCGAGTTCTCGCAGCAGGTGGCGCTGCACACACAGCTGCTCCTGTAACAACACGTTCTTCAGCTGCAGCGCCGCCATGGACTCGTCAGGCTCTACCTCCTCCACCTGAGACACGAGTCACGCATGTGTTTTAGTGTACCAGTGTGCAGTTGTTGCCAGTTGGACCACAACAGCACCACCTAGTGTTTACTTACCCGCACCGCCTCCTCATTGTGAAACTGGTCCACAACTTTTTGGTCAGATGACCAATGGCCTGATGGGTCCACTTGCGCTGCCGACCGGTCCAGTTGCTGCTGTAAAGTGTCCACCCTGGCAGTTTTGTCCAGCAATTGTCTCTCCAACTCAGCCAGGTGGCGCTCTCTCTGCCGGGCCTGGTTCTCCTGACGAGACACTTCCCTCCGTAGAGCCTCGACATCCTGTGGGACACGGTGCACGTTCAGTCGGACCTCCACCTCCGCCTCTGTTGCGTGACAGGAGAGGTACCTGGCTGCAGCTGCAAGCTGCTTCGCTGCTCCTGCAAGAGGTCAGCTCGCGCTTCAAACGCCTGTTCTCTAACTCCAGAAGCTCCAGCTGTTTCTCCAGGTCTGTCGCCCCCTGCAGGCGGGAACACGTTCATCAGGATCTCACGTTCCTCCGGAATGAGGTCACATATTTCCTATGCCTGCTCACCAGTTCTGACCGAAGTCTCTCCACCTCTTGTGTTTGGTCCAGAAGCTTTCTCTCCAGATCCTCAACCTGCAAACCAACGCCATATTTCACACACTTCATCTGGTACGGGTTGCTTAATCATCTGTTAGGCTGATGTACCTGAGAGTGCAGCCGAGTGACCAGCTGCTCTTTGTCCACAACACCTGACACACACACACACACACACTTTGTAAAAACACTGCTGTTGTGTTTTTCAGGATGAGTTCTAGAACACGACCGTGTGTTGTTCAGATGAACTCACAGCTTAGCTCCTGCGGCGCCGCCAGACCGCTTGGCCGCCCGAGCACGGCGTGCTGCGGCGCTTCGGAGTCGAGGCGTGCCCGAAGGTCACACACTTTGTCCTGAAGTGTCTGAACACAAACAGGAAGTGGAAATCATCAATTATAACGATTATAGTTGTTGTTTGCACTACAACTTTTTTTGCTATCACTTTGAAGCAGCGGAAATTCAGTAGCGACATAAATAAAATGAAATTATAGAGTTATAGAGAAACGTGTCAAAGTGGAAGCCATGTAGGGTTACTGTGCTCTACATAACAAAACGCACACACTAAGTGGGTTGACGTAACAGCACCCTCTGCTGGTTGTTGCCAACTATGGACCTCAATAACGCTATAGGAGCTTCACTACAGAACTGAGTAAAAAGGAAACGACTAGCCTGCAGGACAACAACACAAGCATTTCAAACGACAGAGGCAGAAGAAGAAGCTTGTTACGTTGGCGAAGGTCTGCCAGCAGGACCATGTGACTCTCTGGAGATGGTGGCGTGAAAGTGTCAAACAGATCAAATTTACAGAATGACAACGAGGGGCACATACAAACAGACATGGTACTCTCCCCGGGTCAACTCAGTTCAAGACCAACCAGGTCACAGTCCAAGAGCATGATGGACCAATACCAGGACAGCCCGCAGTGTTTATACAAGGGGTCTCAACCTTGGGGCCCGTGAGAAGTTGTTTAGAGGCCCCCCATCTTGATCCATAATTGTAACACTAATGCGGGCCTCAGAAGAGACTGGATAAGGCAAGTATTTATTTATGGGAAGAGTAAGACTGAAATTGTTAATTATTTCTTGACCCCAGTGCCGGAATCGCGGGATGTCAATACTCAACATGACCGTCTCACTCAGGGTGTCATGAACAGACATTTGCAAGACAATCCCGCAAAGGACACTGGGAAGGAGGAAATGCTCACAGCAACGCGACAATATGAATGGCAGTGTTGTGTGCGGGCCGACGAACTAACCAATCACAGTGGGGTATAACACTATCAGGGGCGTGGCATCGACTGGGCTTGATGCACGCAGAGAAACATTTGCCATGGAAGTTTTTCTTCGGTACCTGGTTAGGTAAGCCCGGACAGTCATCCCAACTCGCTGTTCAAAACTGTTTGAAGTTGCTGCCCAGCGTGACATTATACGACATGTGGTTCTCCCTTTCCCCCCGAATAAATCAAAGGAGGTCGGGTAGTCGGGCGTCGTGGCCCCCCATCATGTAAAGGCCTGCACCGTTCTCTGTGCATCGGCTAAACACGACACGCCTAGTGAATTAAAATACAAAATAAAAAGTAGGTAAGAGAAGCCATTTTCAGAAAAAAAAAATTGATGAGGTTAAAGAAGCGTAAAATGTAACTGAAAACAAATGTACTGATTTAAATAGTTCCATCCATCCATCCATCCATTTTCTATACCGCTTATCCTCATTAGGGTCGCGGGGATGCTGGAGCCTATCCCAGCTGGCTTTGGGCAGGAGGCGGGGTACACCCTGGACTAGTCGCCAGTCAATCGCAGGGCACATATAGACAAATAAACATTCACCCTCACACTCTAATGGACAATTTAGAGCGGCCAATGAAGCTAACATGCATGTTTTTGGAATGTGGGAGGAAAGCGGAGTACCCGGAGAAAACCCACACACGCACGGGGAGAACATGCAAACTCCACACAGAAGATGCCCAACGGAGATTCCAACCCTGAACCTCCTGACTGTGAGGCCGACATGCTACCCACTCAGCCACCGTGCGGCGATTTAGTTATTAGTTCTTAATTATGTATTTGCTGATTGTTTTGTTAGTATTTCATACAGAAAAATGTTATGCAGTTAACAGTACAGTATGTTTCATATAAACTGTCTACCAAAGAAGGAAAGTGATAAACGTGTTTACACCAGGCTCCTTCGTCCTTTTATTTTGTGTTTATTTGTTGATTGAGAATTTTATTAGTAGTTTTGCACACAACTTGTTTACACCAGCGTCCTTGTCTATCTCATTTTGTGTTAAAGTTTGAGAAGATTGGATATTTAAAAAAAAATTAAGTTGCATGCATGTGCATCGAGGCTGCGTCCCAGCCTCAGCCAGACTCCGCCTCATGCGGCCCCAAGGTGAATTGTTTGAGACCCCTGCTTTATACATTCAAGCACTTTCTGGCTCATTGAAAGTGAATGCCGTGAATAATTATGATTAGGTATGTCTGATATTGGCTTTTTTTGCCAATATCCGATATGGTCGACTCTCAGTTTCCATTTCTGATATTGATACCAATACCGATACATTTTCTTCCCCCCACTTTATAATGAGTGCTATTGGCCAGGGGCGCCGTATAAAAAAGGGAAAAGTTAGGACAATTCTAATGTGCCATGAAAGCTTTTGGGATCGGCATCGAAAGGCTGATACTAATCGATGGCCGATCGACCCCTATCGGTTTTCATTATATGATACCAATATTGACAGATATCACATTTTTATGCCAATATCGTTGTGCCGATATTATCAGACATCCCTAATTATGATAATAATACATAATTATAATAGATAATAATACAGACTGCAGAGGTGAGGGCCAGTATAACCCAGAATCGGTGATCACGCTTGAGGAAGAGGAGCCTCTGAGGTGTGTTCTCACCTGGATGAGCAGCTGCTGCTGCCTGGGTGCGCTTGATTCGTTCAACTCTGCAGTCAGAAGAGAGCGCTGAGAGAAGGCGGGGCTCGGCAGAGACAGAAAGGAGGCGTCCTCCTCACCATCACTCATCAGAAAGTCCAGCGAACTCGCTGCAGACACACAGGTGGATTGGCGTTCACTCACAAACCACACCCGCAAATATGTGAGGGATGGTTTTATTCCACAGCAGCACAAATGCCGTGTTAGTGTGCAAACAAGTGTGGCCTTAATCTCCAAGCTGACTGGCTCACTCTAATCAGCTTCTTGAAGCAGCAAGAAGCGAAATTCCTTTCAGCTGAAAGCAGGTCGCAGCTTATGGAGTGTACGCACACACATCGCCTCAAGAAAGTTGTGAAAAATTCAATTCCCTCCTTAAACAGTTCGCTTGTTTTTCATTTGGCAGTCTCAAAGAACGCATATAAGAGCCCCCGGAAGCAGAATGCGTGGTGTACTAGGAAGGAAACATTGATCAGCATGCTAACAGCATGCCAAGCGCCCCAGCCGGACGAGCATGATGTCATGGTACAGGTATGCCGTGTAAATGAGCTTTCTCTTTCTAATCGCTAACTACACCAACTGGCTCACATGTCAACACTGCGTCGACTGTGCAAACACACACACACACACACTAAGTCGCTGTGGTGACACATCAATTATTGCAGCACTTAAAAAAGAAGAAAATGCATTTTATTGGCTTTAAGAATAATCCTTCACCTCATCGCATTTCTCAATGTTCCATGCTGTCTAAAACAGAGTGAAGCATCCTCTCTCACAGATGATCTTTCGTGACATCAAGCTAATAAGCACCCTTAAGAGCACACCATTTTTTTTTAATTAGACGCTAAATACAGCAGAAATATGACTATAATTAGCATTAAACATGCGCTCACCTGCTTGCCTCAGCGCCGTCGCAGCCCATTCATGACAGATGCGCACGCACACACTTACCGTCCAACGAGAAGTCGTTCTTCCAGAGCTCCTGCAAACAGGGGGTGTGGCCGAGGTCCCACGTCTTTCTTGGTCCAAACATGACCATGGGACTGTGCAGCTGGAATGACTTCTGGACCGGCTGCGTAGACAACACAGACCAGTTTTGTGTTAGATGGAGTGCTTAAAAATGGTCAACTGGCACAAACAACACGTCCACAATCAGCAGCCCAGGAGAGCCGGCACAAACACACGGTGTAATGAGCGTTGTTAAGGACTGTCTGGCGTGGGCGTAGGTCTGGACTCTACTGAATAACAGTCTGGTTTTTAAATGTAGCCACACATTAATGATTGGCAATCAAAGTGAACGTTTTCTGTTGACTCAAGAATAGACGTTAAAAAGCACCTCGCAACAAAATGTATTCACCGACTCATTCCCACTGATTGAACCGGACCCCATCCACTGGGCTGGCTGCTCACCTGTGCATGTGTGCGGCGGGTCGCGCGCTCCGAGGAGCGGACCCGCCGCTCGTGGTCCGGCCAGCTCTTGTTGATGAGCGTTCCCACCCAGCCCAGCATGCCTGACATGCAGACCGTCAGGAAGGACTCAATGAAAGTAATCTGATCATCTTGGCGGTCGACAGATGGAACGGCGTGTCACATGACCGGACAGCGAGGCATTAAAGCTACCTGGCCAACGCTGCTTAGCATTGGTCCAGTGATAAAGATAAAAGCGGCATATGAAAATGATGTCACAGAGGACACCTCCTCCTCGGACGAAGAAGGAGGCCATGTCATTTTCCAACTTAAAACAACAACAACATGAAAGTGCTCATTTTCTCCCAGGACTTGAAGTGGTCCACATAGACACGTTCCGGAAGAAGGCACAGCAGAGGATGTACCTCGTGAGACTGCCCAAGGAGTTCAACCCGCCTATGGAACTGCTAACAACCTTCTGCAAAACAGTAATGGAGTTTGCTCTCGACACCTCCGTTACAGTTTGGTTCGGCGTTTCTACCAAACTTCTGCCTAGAGCAGACTGCAACGGGCTATCAAGTCCGCAGAGAAAACCATCAACGTCAGCCTGCCCTCCTTAGAGGAACTGTACCGGCTCAGACAGCATCTCTGCGGACCGCTCACACCCTGCCCATAAGAGCACTGTTCACCAAAACAACCAGACAGTTTCTTCCCCCTGGCTGACACTTGTAACGATCTATGGTACTATTTTCTTTTCTATGTAAATGTATTGCCATTCTTGTACCTTGTAAGAGAGTGATATTTACCAGAGTCAAATTCCCACTGTGGTAACACACGAGAGTTTGATTTAACTACCAGAATAATAAGTTCCGGGAACCAAATTCAAACACATGCAGACATGAACTCACAGCAGACGCCAAGAAAGTAACATATGCAAAACAACAAGACAATAATAACATTCACTGATATTATCTTGGGATGACTATGCCAACACACACACAAAATCGCACAAAAAAAAGGTTTTCTGACTGTCAGTCAGTGTCGCACTGCAAAATACAATGCCGGTGATTAGTGCTTGTGTAGCCCTGGCTTGAAACCCCATAGGATTATTCTAAGGTTCCTAGAATAATCCCCAAATATATGGATAACTGACAGACATTGCAACATAGGCTGGAAAGACAAATGACAGCCACTGCTGTTTAGCTAGCAAATTGGCATAAAAACTCATGTTATTCTTAGTGATGCTGCAATCAAAGGCAAGCCTTTGGATTTATTGATGCTTATTGATGCTTGGGCCGAGAGACCTCTAGCTTGTGTGTTGTTACGAACCAACACTGCATTAGCCCAGAACTAGATTGGCTGTAGTCAATATTAATAGAAAAAATGTGGATTGACTTACTGCCGACTTGGCATGCTTTTCCGCAGTCGAACTAATAACGAGCTGCTGACTTTTTATTTCCAACCGCAGGGCAAAACATTTGTCCGTCAAGGTTTGCTGAAGCATCTGACGCAGCTAATGGCTCTTTTGGAAATGTGAACAAGCTTACTCTGTCTCCTGTAAAAGCCTGAGTGTTGCAGCAAAAACAAACCATCCATCCAGCCATCCATTTTCCTCCGCTTATCTGGGTCCGGGTCGCGGGGGCAGCAGCTTCAGTAGGGAAGTCCAGACTTCCCGGTCCCCCGCGACCTCTTCCAGCTCCATCGGGAGGTTCTATTGCTTCCGGAACTATTGCTTCCGGGTGGAAAATTCCCGTATAAACATCCTCCAGTCCCCCAAGAAGTGACACAAATATTTTCTATTTATTTAAATATTTTAACAATCTAGCACAAGTTTAACACAAGAAATGTGCCTTTCAATGTTTTCACTGTAAAAATACAAAGTTTAACATGTTTTGGGGTCATGAGTATTTTAAGAGTCACATGGTGCAGTACTTCCATACTATCTCCTTATGTAATCAAACTTACTTATTTGCTCATATAACTCACGCAGAATGAACACCTCTGTGTCCATCTTCTTTTTTACCGCGTTGGAGCAGTATTACCTGAATAGTAATAAAAGTCCCTGCGCTGTCCATGTGTTGTTGATGTGACGCTGCGTTCACGCGCACTACGTAATTCAGGCTTAACTCTTGCGTGCTAGGCAAACAGCCTTTCAGACACAAACTGAACGCAACACAACGTGTACTCAGAAGGCCCATTCCATCAACATGCTAACATCCTTAGCTAGCCGCCAGACCATTCTATTAACATGCTAACAGCATTAGCAACAGTTGTACAACAACAAATCTTCTGCTCCCAAAGAATAAGCAAAAAATTAAATACCTAAAGTCAACCGTTTAATGAGCTCGTTTGCATACTTGTGCAAGAACCAGGACAAAGGCAAAAGAAGACAATACATGCTGCATCGTCATGGAAAACTGATTTGATCCAAGCTAACAGGCCCCATACGACATGTCTGACCTTGTGTGTGTGCGCGTGTATGTGTGCCGTCTCCATCTTTGTTCCATTTTCTCTTACCTCGGTGGAGCCATCATGCTTCCATCATCAACATCTTCATCCTCCTTCTCACTGCAGCCTCACAGTGACACCCAGCAGCAGGATGTGTGTCAACGCCACCCACCGACCCCCTTAACACAGGCGCGCGCGCGCACACACACACACGCACGTACACACGCTTCGTTTCCCCAGCAACAGCAGCGACAGCATTACACCTTTAGCTCCGCCCCCCCACAGATAAATATTTCAGCATCCAGTGAAGCAGGAGGAGCGGCCCCTCCCCCAACATCACCACAATGACCACTATGAAAAGTTGGAATGCATTGGCAGACAGTCCCTTTGTGTCCCACCCGGCAACCTCGGCATTACACGGTGTGCCGATTATTTTACTAATTGCACACCAGACGCAGTGCAGGCGTGACAAAGTTCTGATCGATACTATCGGAAAGCTATTGATTTGCGGACAAAACAATGATGTAAGTTGTCAATACGATGCAGTACGGTTGTACACCACAGCAGAAGCGCTGGTTTTTGTCTCCATGTAGTGTTCTACTTTCCGTAGCATGACATACGGAAGTGAGATTACGTAACGTTTTTAATCTGACCAAGTGCGCCCACGTAACAGGACACCAGGAAGACCATGTGAGCAAAAAATGTTAACATTCCTCTGCTGATGACATCACACCTTCAGATAACCACACAGCCACATTAGCCTGACATGCTAACCACCTGAACCCGCTAGCCTGTCCCAGCGCACCATCGTCAGGACTGGGGGGTAGTCACGGTAACGGCACCACGCAGAGAAATGTGCGCTCACCTGGACTCGCTTCCTGTTGGCGCCACCTCGCCTGCCCTTTATCCTCGTGCCCTTCCGTTGAGGCACCCTCCCTACCACCAACAGTCCAGGGTCGGGGATCCTACCTGTGACCCCGCCACAGTCGGGGCTCACGTCCTTTTGACAGTAACTCTTGAAGAAGCTGTGCAGCGCCAGGACCGCCAAGGAGCACAGTACGTACATGACCCCCCCCAACTTAGTCTTAATTTAAATCAGCATCACCGGATCCATGCAGGACAAAACCAGTGCTCCTTCCAGCTGCATGCTGGGCAAAGCTCTGGATGCTGTTCCGTAGCGGAGGGGCGAGACAAAACCTGTGTCTTCCCAATGAAACGGTTCTCGAGAAGGTGAAAATGTGAGGAAACAAAATCAAGTTGAAGTTTGTAGTCCAAATGGAAGAAAGACGTCCTCGAGTTTGTTGGTTAGCGTGGTTAAATTTGCAGGCTGCTGGTTGGACGAGGTGGACGGTGCACACGGATTAATGCTTCACCTTGATCACGCTCACACACATGAACACGTCCTCGAGCTCCGACCACCCCTGCTCGCCTCCCCTCCTCCCCAAGGCCATCTGTTGCTCAGGATGATGATGCAACGCGGTGATGACATGATAATGCGATGCTAAGATGGTCACTTCATTAGGTACACAATCCACTGAGCCCTGACTTTGTTGTGCTCACACCCAATATTTCAACCTCCTTTGGCAGCTAATGCTTCAAGTCAAAGTCAACTTTCTGACTTTTGACAGCAAATAAACAACGATATCAAGTGCCCTACCTCCGCGGCCATGTGACAGGAGTGGAGGATTGTGGGATGCGGTGTGACCTACAGAGGCTTTCAATCCCATCTTGCGGGACACACAGCTGACCCGTGCGCCGCATCAACAGAAGCTTTT
>QODF01000014.1:1746743-1763347 GCA_024372805.1 Oostethus manadensis
AAGACAGAACCAGCTCTGATGGTGACAAAAACAGTCTGAAGGTCTGGACCACCCACCACTTGGACCTCCCCCTGTTTGATTATGTACATCTCCCTGCCGATCTCTCCCTGCAGAGCACACATATGCACACACGCGTCAAGCTGCAGCGATGGCGTATTCAATGAAAAGAATCAAATTCATAGTGCAGTTTCACCAAGTTTAAAAAAAAACCACAGATAAAAAGTAATGGCATATCTGGACAACTATTCGCGCTCGCATTCATACCTGTGGTCAATTTAATGTCGCCACCTAACCTAATATGCATGTTTTTTAAATGTGGGAGGAAACCGGAGTAGCTGGAGAAAACCCACGCATGCACGCACGGGGAGACCATGCAAACTCCTCACAGAGATGCCCAAACAGAGATTTGAACCCATATTTTGCAGATCTCCTGGCTGTGTGGCCAACATGCTGACTAGTGATGGAAATTTCAGCTTCTTTTAGATTGTCGATATTTTTTTACTCTGTTCACTAAAAAAGAACCGACTCCCAAGTGGCTCCTCATATGTTTTTGTTACTACCAAATAATGTGTATTGTGTAAAAATTACTAATGTAAAAATTACATGGTGTTTATTATTTAAACTGATTCATTTACATTCTCAATGGAGTAAAAATGAGCTAAAAATATATATTCTAAAACACAAGACAGATTTCAGTAGACAAAACAAAAAAAAAGCAGCATCTAGATAACAGTTGTGTCTTTACTGAATATCGGCATTCAAATACTCCTCCGTGTTCTGTGTGTGGAACCCCGCCCCACTTGTGTCACAATTTAACAGAAAAAAACCCATCGGTTCTCAACTGGCTCCTAACGACGCCAGGCGACTCCTGTTCGTTTGAAAGAGCCGATTCGTTCGCGACGGACACATCACTACTGCTAACCACTAGGCCGCCGTGCGGTAGTAATAAAAAAACAGCATTTATATCCAGACGTGCGCGCCCACCTTCTTGCACACAAAGTCTCCCGGCAAGTAGACGACAGATTTGAGTCTCGTCAGCATGTCAAACACCATCTGACGATCACAGCCCTGAGAGAGGCACACACTTAAAAAACACAGCCTCTTCCTCTGTGTGTGCGTGTGTGTGTGTGTGACTTACCTGGAACAGCGCCACCTTGCTGACGATTGCATAATTGACATCCACAGCAATATCCAGTCTCATTTTGGTGGGAAGCTGCACCAACAGCTCCTGCTCGTCTACACACACACACACACACACAATGTGAGACGCGTATACGCTCTTTGTGTTTCTCTCTGGCAGTTACTTACCCAGCATTCCTTGGCTCTTCCAGGTGTAGTCGTACCAGGTTTTGATGCGGTTCTGGACCTCCTGGGGGATGTTGTAGGAGTTCATGTACTTGATGGTGCTGTCCATGCAGGCTCGGTAGTAGTTCTCCCCGGCCGTGGCCGCTCCGACCACGTCTCTCATCTGAAACACATCCACAGAGTCAAATCCGTCCCGTCCTGGGAGACGAGGCGGGGCGGGGTTCTGTTTGACCCACTTGTCCGATCATGATGGAGAAAGCGAAGACGCCAACAAAGTAGTTGATGAGCTGGAAGCATATCTCGAAGACGGTGGTCGGGTCCGGCAGCCCTCCGATGGTGATCAAGGTCTTGACGGCAAAGTAGTAGCAGCGGATGTAACTGGACACACGCGGCGGTGAAGCTACATGCTAACAGCTAAAGCTAGCCGCACGTGTGGTGCCATTTTCTCACGCGTTTCCTTTTCCGTCGTAGACCCACTTGGTGGAGCCCAGTCCTTCGTAGTCGGAGCCCCAGTAGAAGAGACACGCGTTGATGTGCAGAGAGTACAGCAGGTAGGTGGAGGTCCGGATCACCCTAACGGGCCGAGACTTTTAATCCGGCTAATGCTAACGCAAGCGGCTCTGACACACGCTACCAGTTGCTTCTAATTCAGCCCTGGTGACTTTGTCGCTAACCTGTAGATGTAGGCCTTCTTCATCACTGCCTCCATTCTGTCGTTGAACTCGAAGAACACGTGGTACTGAGAAGGACACGCCTCATGTCAGTGACCCAACCCGAGTCTCGGGTCCAACTCCACGATGTGAAAAGTGGAAAAGAAACCTTGAGCAGACGAGGGAATCTTAACAGAGAGTTGACTCCCGTAAAGTAGTAGAAGACCTCCATGGGAAACAGACTGATGGCATCGATCTGGAGAACACAGAAGACTGGAGGTAGAACTCTTCCACACTGCATCCAAGGAGGTTCTAAAGTGGTCCTAGGGTGCCCTAAGAATGTACCTTGAACCGCTCTGTGGTCATGTAGTTTTCTCTCATGGCTTTTTTATCGCACTGAAACAGAAGATTCCAGGTGAGGCTTCAGCAGACCACGCGGGAAGAAGACGAGTTGTCGTTTGGATTCACTGACCACAATGTCACCCCCGCGGACAAACTGTAGGCGGGGCTGGAAGACCAAGATATCTGTGATGTAGATGAGGTCACAAATGTAGTCCGCCAGAAGCCACAGGTGGATGTTCTCTGCGCTCTGGTAGGGAAAGGCCCAGCGGACGGGGATTAACCACACATTCCAGTTCCACGCCGCCACCACAAAGAACAGCCACACCACGTAGATCAGATCTGCAGACAGGAGACAGGAAGTTGTCCTGGGATGGCTCTTCAAACGTCTAAACGGCATCCATGCTCACCGGTGAACGGGTCGATGCTCGAAGGGAAGCGGAACGCCGCCATGGCTCGAAGCCACTTGGGCACAGGCGGAGGTTTGGGAATATGAACAGAATATCCTAGAAGTTCAAACTGGAACCCTGCATCTTCTTCCTCTGTGGCAGGGGCAGCCATCTTGTCTTCTTCAGGTGGGGGGGGCGGAGGAGGAGCTTTGCTAGGAGCTGGAGGTCAGATTACAAGGTCAAAGAGATCACCTTGTCTTTCCTGTATGATTGGATCTCTCCTAGTTCCGGACCTACAGGCAGTGGGGCTTTCCTGCTCCGACTCATCCGGGTCAATCAGGCGGTCTTTGTGGCGTTCCGTCCGACCTTTAAAGAGCCGCACCAGCTCGCTCAGGCGGTCCTGGACCACCACGCTGCCGACGCTGGCTGCCGATGGCGGACGCGCGCTGTTGGAGAGCAAAGCCGAAATAAACACGTGGAGAGACGTGTCACCGGTGAGACAGTCCCACTCACTCTGCAGTCAGCAAGTCGCCTTGACTGGACCAGGACTTGAGTCCACCCTTCACCTGCTCCTCCTCATCCTCTGAGTGATCGCCTGTCCCGCTGAACAAAGACAGGTTTTTTCAGTGCTGCCTGGTCGCTCTTCCAACTCAGAATTGTTACCTGATCTTAGACAGAGGAGCATCGCTCAGCGGCGTGATAATTTCAGGGACCGTTAAACAATTCCCCACTTCCAGGAGCAGACCTGCTGGATCAGAAAATGCAACAAACGGTGTGACTAACTCCGGAAGCATGCAGTGGTGTACGATGGGAGATGGCCGAACATTTATTAGGTCAGTCTACGGGAAACTCCGGGCTGCTGAGCGTCGGTGAGGTCATGTGACCTTAATGCAGTTGCAAGAGGGGCTTCTACAAGGACGCTTCTGCAAGTTCATTGTACTTTAGTGGCTAGTTAATGTGTTCCTAAATTAAAGATTTGGATGTCACCTTCATTTGCAACTTCTATTCCAGTTGGAGCCTGCAAAAAAAATGCCTCAGTCTGTTAGGACCAGCAGGAGGCGCTGTAGCTCGGCTCCTTCCGTAGAACAGGAGCCCATTAGGGTTGTCTTAGATAGTCTTTACCTGATTGGACGGTGTGTGCTCTTGTCTGTGAACGCAACTATCTTTGCTGTCAGTCAGCAAAGCGGCTTCCTGGGGCCCAACTGAGCTTAGAGCGCCACCTTCAGGCAGACATCTGATGAGCACCACGTAGGAGTTAGTCCGTTATTATTACATACACACACTAATGGTGTTTTTATATTTTATGTTATTGAAAATAATCAACAATCCAGGTCACATGACCTTGGTAGCTATTCTAGTCTACCCACTCTGGCTCGTCCTCATTTTCCTCCTCCAGGATGTTTGGAAGTCTGTTGACACGAGAAGACAAATAGTGAGCGGTGACGATCATGCGATACTTCCGTGCACGTTCTGTGCCCGTTTAGAAGGACACGTTACGACTCACTGCTCAATGGACTCGGTAAGCGACTCAATGACAATCTTGGCCGAATGTTCCACCTCCAGCTGTCGCACCGCCTCCTGCGCCGCCCTCCTCGCCATCTCCTCCGCCACGCGGGCCGCTTCCAGCCGCTGTTGCTGCAGCCTGGTGGCATCCCGCATCAAGAAGTCAAATTTGAGCAGAGTTGCAAAGAGAGTCAAACACAAACGAGGACCGACCTTTCCTCCATGTTTGCCAGGACTGCTTGGGCCGCTTCCTTCTTGATGTTTTCCATCAGCGGAATCAAATGCTCGTCTCCGACCTGCGAGATCATTGGAGTCTTTCTGATCATGTCCGCCATCATGGTTGTTAAGTTAATTTGAATGCAAGTCTACCTGATTATCCAGTCTAAGTCGACTTGTTATCTAGTCCAAGTCTACTTGTGAGTCTAGTGAAGTTCAAGTCTTCTAAGTCTACCCGTCAGTCTTGTGTAGTCCAAGCCTATTTGTTCGTCTAGGCCAGTGGTTTTCAAACTGGGGGGCGCCCCCCCTAGGGGGTGCAGGGCGTTATGACAGAGGGGGCACGGGGCTACGATGAACACTTTTCATTATTACCATATTTTTTTGGCGGGGATGGGGACGCTGAAAATCATTTTATATCCAAAAGGGGGGCGCTGCAAAAAAAGTTTGGGAACCACTGGTCTATTCTAAATCTACTTGTTTGTCTAGTCCAGGGGTCGGCAACCTTTACCATCAAAAGAGCCATTTTGTCTCCTCTTCCAGTAAAATAAAGCCGCAAAACATTACAGAACTTAAAAACTTAAAAAAATTGTAATCTTTTGTTACCCGTTAGAGCCATAAAAATCAACAAACAAAAGATCGGCTATTCTGAGCTAATTTAAACACTGAGCTGATTAAAGATAAAACAGCCAATCAGAGTTCATATATCTGCATATCGGTGTTGTTTGCTCAATACCGCTTATTTCAGCAATTAATTGTCATCAATAACCATTCTATTGATCCTGTTCTTGACTGTCTTTGCAAACAGAGACATTCTTTTATTTTCTGAATAATTTTGGTTATAATTTTAATTAGAATAGATGCTCTGATATTTTTATGAAGGATTATTTCATGTATTCCCTAACTGGGAATGGCTTCCCATCTCATGTACAGCCCAGTGTTGACTTGGCAATTTTTATCGTTAAATCTGGAGACTTTTAAAACCTTATTTTCTCAAAAGGACTAGAGAAAAATGTAAAGACTTTTCCTAACGTCATTGGGAATCTGAGATTTTTCTGGTATTTGCATTTTTTTCACGGAAATAGTAATTTATTTACAGTCCCTAGAAAAACAGCCAGCAGTTAGAGCTCGCAGCGCCACGAGAGAGCAGTCCGGGCATGGTGAGGGAGGACTACCGCTGTAACTATGGAGCTGAATATCCAATGGCCAACTTTAGCACTGTGTATTTGCAGACATAAACGCAAAAGCACATATTGTTCTAAAGCTGCGAGTGCTCAGTCAGTCAGTCAACTGCAGGTGCACATAACCTGCCTGTCCTGGAGTCACCACCTCGGCGATTAGCGTGTCACAGCCTGTGAGCACATAGCTACGACGCACTTCTCATTATAAAACACATTGCTATGCTACCATTAATTACATTGTTTTATTTTACTGCGCAGTAACTTGTTTCAGACACAACTCAAAACCCCCTTCACCTTTTTTTTCTCTCCCACGCAGTGAGGCTCACTGCTACACTGACCTACCTCCCACTTCCTTGCTCATCCAATCAGCAGTCAGAAGACAGTCTAGATGCATTCATGGACTTGGCAGCCAGTCAGATATTTAATATTCTTTTTGAAAATGCACATGTCCCCTACTTTGGTGTTAAAAAAAAATCACCGCTTTTAGTGAAGGGACCTGCAACAAGGAGGCTGAAAGAGGTGCATGTGGCTCCAGAGCCGCAGGTTTCCAACCCATGGTCTAGGCCAACTAGTTATCTAGTGTAAGCCTACTTGTTAGTTTAGTTAAGTGCTTCGCAAATAGTGGGGCAGGAGAGATGCGGTGCACTGTCAGAAGGAGGGAGTGCTTTCAATGTTAGTGCAGACCTGCCAACACGTACCAATTTATTGTACTCAAACATGCAATTTAACTCTTGATACACTTGTATGCTACACAGCTCTCTATTTGGTTTCAGTTTCATGTTCATTCTGCACCATACAGATAAACAGATATTATCAGTTTCTCAATAGTCCCCTACGGGGAGCATGACAGAAAAGAACCACGGGTCTATTTTAAGTCTACTTGTTAGACCAGATTACTAAATAAGCATAGGCTATTTGTTAATCTAGTTTCCTTTTTGTGCTTTGGTCTGGTCATTGAACAAACGAATGAATGCATGAATGGGTGGCTGGATGAGCTAACAAATGAAAGAATGATTATAGTACTTCAAAAACAAGTGAACGAACGAATGGTTTATTTGTCGAACCGCAGGACCAAGTGTTAGCGACAATCGTGGTTGCGTTCACGGTTCTTCCTTTCTGACTGGAACCAAACATGTTCAGCAGGTCTCTACAGATCCCAAGTGGCTCACCTCTTTCACACCCAAACACTTCTGGTTCTCCCAGTCGGTTTCTCTCTCCACCTGCTCTTCCAGGTCCAGTAATACCAGCTCGCTCTTCTCCTGAATGGCTGCAAGTCACACGATGGGAGGAGCGTACGCGGGTTATGTTCGCCAACACTGACAGGAACGTATTCCTGCGTACTCCTGGCCTCTATGCCAAATTGATCACTGACGTTCAGGGACGAACCACTTTTGTCTGTAGCGTGTATGAAAAGCGTTTCTTTTGTTGTCTGACGTGGCAACCGCTAGGCTACCGTGCTGCCATCTACTGAGATCCAATAACCCAAAATGCAAGGTAACAATTGAAACTTATGCTTTATAATGTGTTCCTTAAAACACACAAACACAACTTGTGTCCAGTTACTTTATTTGTTATGTGTTCATTTAATGCGTTGTCATGTTAGCCACTGTCCTGGGCCTCCTTCTCCTTTTATTTAAGGGGTTCTGCTGGACTTTACCCCTGAAACAGAAGGAGAAGAGCACCCCGTTAGAGTCTGACTCGTCAATGGCAGCAACAGCTGTCAATCACAACAAAAATATACTTTACAGTGGTGTGAAAAAGTGTTTGCCTGCTTTCTGATTTCTTATTTTTTGCATGTTTGTCACACTTAAATGTTTCAGATCTTCAAACAAATGTGAATATTAGTCACAAAATGCACAAAGTGACACAAAATGCAGTTTTTAAATGAAGCTTTTTCATTATTAGTGGAGAAAAACAATCCAAACCTACATGGCCCTGTTTGAAACAGTCATTGCCCCCGCTGTTCAAACATAACTCAACCAATCTATGAGTCTGGAAAAGGTTATAAATCCATTTCCAAATCTATGGGACTCCAGGAAACCACAGCAAGAGCCACTATCCACAAATGACAAAAACATGGAAGAATGGTGAACCTTCCCAGGAGTGGACGGCCCACCAAAATTCACAGCACAGCGGCAACTCATCCAAGAGGTCACAAAAGACCCCACAACAAAATCCAAAGAACTGCAGGCCTCACTTGCTTCAGTAAAGGTCAGTGTTCATGACTTCACCATAAGAAATACACTGGGCTAAAACGGTTTACATGGCAGAACTCCAAGACCAAAACCACTGCTGAACAGAAGAATATTAAGGTTGGTCTAAATTTTGCCAGAAAACATCTTGATGATCCCCAAGACCTTTGGGAAAAGAAAGGACAAAGACAAGACAAAATTTGAACTTTATGGGAGGTGTGCGTGTGTGTGTGTGTGCGTGTGTCCAATTACATCTGGCATTTCAGGAAAAGAACGTCATACCAACAGTAAAATATGATGGTGGTAGTGTGATGGTCCAGAGCTGTGATAAACGGAACCATAAATTCTGCTGTCCAACAAAATATCCTGAAGGAGAATGTCCGGTGACCTGTTGGTGACCTCTAGCTGAAACCAACTTGGTTCTGCAGCAGGACAATGATCCAAAACACACCAGCAAGTCCACTTCTGAATGACTGAAGAAAAACTACATTTGGAAGACATTGGAGTGTCCTAGTCCAAGTCCTGACCTGAATCGTATTCAGATGCTATGACCTTAAAAAGGTGCTTCATGCTGGAAAAGCCTCCATTGTGGCTGAATGACAACAATTCTGCACAGATGAGTGGGCCAAAATTCCTCCACAGCGCTGTAAGAGACTCATTGCAAGTCAACCACCAACGCTTGATTGCAGTTGTTGCTGCCAAGGGTGGCCCAACCGCTTATTAGCTTCCGGCTAAAATCACTTTTACACACAGAGCCATGTAGCTTTGGATTTTTTCTCTCCCTTGATAATAATAATCTAAAAACTACATTTTCGCTTCAGTTTTGTTGATCTGAAACATCTAAGCGTGTCAAACAGGCACACAAATCAGAATGAGGAAGGAGCTTTTTACACCACTGTATAGCTACATCTGAAAAGCTCAGTTAATCCTATGTTCACGAGCTAGTTGCTAATTATGCTCTTTCGCTGCTAAACAGTCGAACATGTTCAGCTAGTTGCTACCTGCACGTGATGGCCGCTGTTGTAAAAACCCCTAAATACTATGTTTGACTCACTGTGGTGGACGCCGTCGTCTGCGTCCTGCGTGACCAGAAAGGACATCACGTGCTGTGACGTGTTATTATAATTTCATCCAAAGCAAAAATGCTAAAGATGGACGCTACCTGCTTGTGAGCCGGCTGTGGCAACACGCGACCCAGGCCGCCCACAATCCATCCCATCACGCTGCCAAGAGGAGCGCAAGGATGCTTAGCGTGAATGATGACGTCACAAATAGGCGACACGTAGGCTTTACGTACTTTGACGGCGTCTCTGTCTCGTGCCGGGACGTCCTGCCGTGTGACATTGTAACGTGAATTTATCTTGCGTTGATGTTATGGCGTGAAAAGTCATTTAAAACTTACTGCTGGACGTCAGTGGGCGGCGATAAGGCTGAGGGGCGGGGCCAAGGAAAGACATGAGCATCGTCAACATAGCCTTTTGAACTTAAATGACGTTTTACGTTGATCGGAAGGCGCGGCCTCCAGCTTCTCCACGGCGGCCATCTTGGAGAGGGCGTGCACTTCCGGTTGAGGAACGACCTTCTCCATGCTGTCTTTGATCCATGACATCACCCTGCCGCAAAGTTAGCTTAGCGTGTTTGCTAACTGAGTTCCAGTTCCCTTCCATCAAGTAAATCATCAGCTCACCTGCTGCCTGATGGCTCCACTTCCTGGATGCTCACCTTCTTCTCCTGACAAAACAAAAGTCAGCTTTTCTCAATATCATCTTTGAAACAACAGCACATGCACATTCGCACAGGCGTGGCTGACCGTTACGGGGGCGGCAGCAACAGGGGGTGGGGCAGCAGCCCGTTCCTGCTCCTGGGGCGGCACTGGGGGCCGAGGAGCGATTTTGAGCATCCAGTTGATCATGGTGAAGACTTTTACTCTGAAAGTCAACAAGTACAAGCTGAGTCATTGTGGGTGACGTCCAGCAGGGTATTAGTGGGCGTCAAGGAGGCGGGGCTCACATGTTGTCAACCAAACGCACATTAAATGTGAAAGCAGTGAGTTGTTCACTCACCGAGCAAAAATTAGTTGAAAAGACGTAGCAGAGACATTTTTACCGTACGTTGAAACACTTACACCGTGCCATGGAGGGCCGAGAAACTGCAGGCTCCAACCAGTTTCCCCAGCAGGTGCTTTAATTGGTGAGCTCTTTCACTCCAATCGAAGGAGAAGATGATCATTAAGATCGCCTTCTTTAGTGACCGGCTGGAAGGAAAACCTGCAGGGTCTCGGCCCTCCGTGGCAGGAGTTTGACACCCCTGCTTTACACAGTCAAACGCCGAGCATCTACCAACCTAGGCGGGAAAGCGTAGAGTGGGTTGTTCCACTGTGCAACACCGGACGGTCATTGGATAAATGCTGGGCTTTTTCCCGCCCATGCGACGCTCAGCGTCTCTGGGGCTCTACAGGGCAGCTCGGCTTCTGCACAGCGATTGGGTGATCTGTCTGAGGCGGAATCACCTTTTGGTTGAGAGGGAAATGAGCGAACCAGCAATCAAGCTGCTCTCAATACTTCGTCTTTGTTAAAACCGACTGACATTGTGTTTGGGGACTCTCTTCTCTCGCGAGCTCCCCCTCCTTGAACGACCAGCAGTTGCCACTGAAGGCAATGCCGGACCGACCGGATTTAGCCCAAAAAAGCCCAAAACGGCCAAATGTTTGGGTGGGCATGTACTTGTAGACAATGAACAGTATTTAGATCACGTCACATCCTATTAGTGATTGTCACCTTCATCGTAATCTTCTTCATCTCCACCATAATCCTTCATCCAGCCTTAGCACGCTAGCAGTCAGCTGAGTTATAATAACCACTCAAGGCGGGTAGTCGCTGACTATGCCGGAATGACCACTTTGTTGTAATATGAATGTGATTATATTGACCCGTATATTATTGTAGCACAATACTTAGCAATAATGCTAATGTCGAGAACACGTCTTGAACACATAACGTGGACACAAAAACAGGAACACTATCCAGTTTTGGGACTAGAATGTGAGTCTGGTCCTACCTGTGTCACTCACTCGTCCTCCAACAGCATCCTCCTGAGAGGCCTCTTGAGCAAGCTGGACTTAAAAAGTTAGACCTGGGTTTTCAAAGTCTGTTTGGACTTTCCAAGTCTAGCTGGGTCTTATAGGTCTATCTGACCCCTGAAGGACTACCTAGACTTTAGAAGGGCATGGAGACCCGGGGAGGGCTTAGATAAGGATCACAGAGGCTTAGATGAGCATCCTCTGCAAAAAGTGAAACAGGAAGTGACGTCCAGGATGAAGTCGTAATAATAATTAATAATTAGCCAGCATGGCGGGTAGGCAGGACACGCTAAGGCGGGGATGGGCTGCGGGTCAAGGGTCACCAGATTAGAGCAAAAGTATTTTGATGAGCCGGGAAAACAAAGGTTGCGTTGCCGCGGCAACGCAGAGCAGCTCGGCAGCTGATTGGCTGCCTGAAGTGACACTTGCGATGCTGCCAATAAGCGTCCGGGTGCCAAAGTTCTGGACGCTGACTCATGTAGGTGTGTGTGTGTGTGTGTGTGTGTGCTAGTATTTAAAGGCACGCACGCACAGCCTAGCTCTCCTTGGAGTGTGTGTGCGTGTGTTAAGGTAAGAGCGTCTCATCTTAGCGTGTACTTAGCATGATCTTCACTTGAGGGAGACATTTCTTTAACGCAGGCCAGGGGGCGGAGCCTAAGCCGGGCTGAAGCCTGCTGTTTCTGGTCAACATGGCGGCCTGTCGAAAAACGGAGAGATGCTAAAAGTTTACCACTAATCTGTAGATGTTAATAGCTTGGCATTTAGCACTAGATGCTAACAGCTAGATGCTGGATCAGCCCGACATGAATAGTTGTCTGCCTGATGTTTTCGTCATGCCTCGTCATGAAACTTTCTTGGCGGCTCAAAGGTCAAAATCTGTCCATCATGCCCCACTGCGGTGCTTTTATTCTGAAGGCCGTTTCTTATCTGCTGCCACACCCAGCCCCGGCATGTCCAGTTCCATAAATCAAACACACCCAAGAGAGGACTACCCTCAAGTGCTCGACTGCATATGCACTTAGCCTGGTACCGTTGTTCGTAGAGATGACAAATATTCTGGAACGTCTAATGATGGGGCGGAGCCTATCCCAGATGTGCTGTCAATCACAAGGTCATAGGAGTGGGGCATTGTGCTACACGAAGCGCTACGCTAGCAGATGTTGATCATTGACTCGTGTATCGAAAAATGGCCAACGGTTACGCTGTGGTGATCACGTCCTCCCCGCAGGTTAAATGGCGCTAGTGGCGGAGTTTCTGGGTCAGCTGTCGCTGTCGCACAGCGGGGTGAGTGATGACGTCCCACAAAACCTGTCATGTGCTTTCTAGAACCTCCTGCCGCGTCTCTGCAGGAAGCCGAGCCCACCTTCCCCACCGTTGTTCCTATCAGGGACTTTGACCCGGCCAAAGACGCTGCGCGCTTGGAGGGGGCCCTCAGAGTCAAAGGTGGGATGAGAAGTTGCTGGAATGTCACTTTCGATATGCCCACGAAGATGACGGCGTCGCCTTGTTCACAGGAGTGGACGAGCAAACCGTCACCGACGTTCTGACCAGGAGAACGTATGAGCAGCGGCGAGAGATTGCCTTCGAGTACGAGCGACTCGCCAAGAAGGTTCCGGACGTCACCAATGTAGTTCTCCCTTCATACGTGTGACATCATCATCATCACAGTTTGCGTTTTAGGAACTGGTGGTGGCCCTGAAGGGGGCACTGTCCGGATCTTTGGAGTCGCTGATCCTAGGCCTGATGAAGAGCCCCGCCCAGTACGACGCTTCTGAGCTCAAAGCCGCCATGAAGGTCACTCCAGATGCTACGGGCTGCCAACCGTCGGATAGAAAAGGACAAACTCGTAACATGAAGACTTGTTTTTCTCGTACAGGGTCTCGGAACCGACGAGGAGACCCTCATCGAGATTGTCTGCTCCAGAAACAACGAAGAACTCGCCCAGATCAAGAAAGTTTACAGTGAAAGTGTGTAGACACATGCTAAATACAACACAGATGTTTGTTTACATCAGCTAGCACTGATATAAGCAGCTAGCATCAGCTATCATTCATAGAAACTGCTGGCAATGATTAGTGTTAATTAGCATCAGCTAGCATTTAAAGAAGCAAATAGCATCAATTAGCATCAGGTAGCATTGAATGGAGCAGCTAGCATCAATTAGCATCAGTTAGCATCGTTAGAAGCTGCTGGCAACAATTCATGTTAATTAGCATCCGCTAGCATTTGTAAAAGCAACTAGCATCAGTTAGAATCAGCTAGCATTGATGGAGTAGCTAGCACCAATTAGCATCAGCTAGCATCAATTAGCCTCAGCTATCATTGATACAAGCTACAAGCATAGATTAATGTCAATTAGCATCAGTTAGCATACTTAGAAGCAACTAGTATCAATTAGCATTAGCTAGCAGTAATTGGAGCAGCTAGTATTAATTAGCATCAGCTAGCATCGATTTGCTTCAGCTAGCACTGATATAGAAGGTGCTAGCAACGATTACTGTCAATTAGCATCAGATAACATTTATAGAAGCAACTGGCGTAAATTAGCATCAACTAGCATTGATTGCAGCAACTGGCATCAGCTAGCATTTATATAAGCTGCTAGCAACGATTAACGTCAATCAGCATCAGATAGCGTTTTTAGAAGCAACTACATCAATTAGCATCAGCTTATATTAATTAGGACCGCTAGCGTCAATTAGCCTCAGCTAGCTTGAGTGTGTTGCGGTCGGTGACCGCGTGTTACTTTGAAACTTGTCTCACTCATGGACTGGTGTTGCTGTCTTGGCAGTGTTTAAGAAAGAACTGGACAAAGACGTGGCAGGAGACACGTCGGGAGACTTCGCTAAGCTGCTGCTGGCTCTCGTTCAGGTTTCAGAATGACACTCGCTAACTCTTACCGACGAAATGACGCCCTGAAACATCTGATCTGACAAAAACTTTGCTCCTCAGACCAGGCGTGACGACCCGTCCAACGTGGTCGATTATCAGATGATTGACGCTGACGCCAAAGTCGGTTTGTTTGCATACGTTAATCAGTCCATCCAACAATCGACTCTCGATCACAACCTCCTGGTGCCATGCAGAGCCTCTACGAAGCTGGCGTGAAGCGCAAAGGAACTGACGTGTCCGCCTGGATTTCCATCATGACCCAGAGGAGCGTCCCCCACCTGCAGAGAGGTGAACGACACGCCCACAATAAACGCAGCCTATTGATCGTTAGGAACGTGACATTGTGTGTGCGTGTGTGCGTGCGTGTGTCAGTCTTTGAGCGCTACAAGAGCTACAGTCCGTACGACATCAAGGAGAGCATCAGGAAGGAAGTCAAAGGCGACCTGGAAAAGTCTTTCCTGGCACTCGGTACGCAACCATTTCTTAGCATGTTAGCATAACATTGTTTCCATCGGTTGGTACTTAGCATGTTAGCATTGTGTCATGTTGCAACAAAAGCACAGGTTAGCATAGTTAGCATGTTATGCATGTAGAAGGACTTGCGCAAAGAGGGTCAGAGGTGAACTTTGTTGACAGTGGAGTGTTTGGAGAACAAGCAGCTGTACTTCGCCAACAGACTCAACGAGGCCATGAAGGTAACGCGAGACGCCCTGCGCACCTGGTTGGCCTCCCCTGTGTGACCTTTTTGTGGCGTTTGTGTGACCCCAGAGTAAAGGTGCCAAAGAGAAAGTGCTGACTCGCATCCTGGTGTCTCGTTGTCAAGTGGACCTGATGAAGATCAGAAGCCAGTTCAAGAAGCAATACGGACGCTCTCTGTACCACACCATCGTTGTACGTACCGCTCTCATTCTCATCCTCTTTCTCATCTTAGTCTCATCTTCGTCACCCTCATTCTCATCATCCTTATACTCACCCTCCTCATACTTATCCTCATCATTCTTACCATCTTCTTCACATCATCATTCTCATCCGCATCCTTATCCTCATCCCCTTCCTCTCATACTCATCATCCTCACCACACCGTCATTCTTATCTGCATCCTCATCACTATCATCCTCATCACTATCATCATCTTCATCACGCCAATATCCTCACTCTCATTCTAGTCACATTCTCATCCTCATCACTATCAACATCCTCCTCTCTCTTCTCATTATGATCCTCATTTTCATCATTGTTATACTCACTCCATCCCTTTTCTCCTCATACTCGTCATCCTCATCCTCTTCATCACACCAACATCCGCATTCTTATCCTTACTCTCATTCTAGTTTCATTTTCATCCTCATCACTATCAACATCATCTTCCTCCTTCTCCTCACTGTGATCCTCATTTTCATCAGTTGTACTCACCCTCCTCTTCCTCATCCCTTTCCTCCTCACACTCATCATCCTCACCACACCGACATCCTCATCCGCATTCTTATCCTTACTCTCATTCTAGTTTCATTTTCATCCTCATCACTATCAACATCATCTTCCTCCTTCTCCTCACTGTGATCCTCATTTTCATCATTGTTATACTCTCCCACCTCTTTCTCATACCCTTCCTCCCCATACTCATCATTCTCACCGCACCATCATTCTCATTTGCATCTGCATCCCTATCATCCTCATCACCATCATTATCTGCATTCTTATCCTCACTCTCATTCTAGTCTCATTCTCTTCCTCATCACTATCAGCAGCCTTTTATTTCTTCTCCTCATTAAGATACTTTTCATCACTTATACTCACTCTCATCATTCTCATCCTCACCACATTGTCATTGTCATCTGCATCTTCATCCCTATCCTGCTCCTCATCACATCCTGCTCATCTGCATCCTCATTCTCACTCATCCTCATCTATGTCCTTGACATTATCCTCCTTTTCACTCTCATCCCTATCACGACCATCTTCATGAGTGGAACTATCCTTATGTTCAGTCTCCTATTCCCACCCTTCTCATACTCATTCTCATCACATCATCATCCCTATCATCCTCATGGCTACCATGTGCTTTCAGGAGCACACCAAGGGAGACTACCAGATGGCTCTGCTCGGTTTGTGTGGAGGAGACGACTGAACGTATTTCCACCAGGCCTCATAAGATGCCTATCAAGTCATGACCCACAATGCCTTTGTGCCTCATCATGTCCTCCTGACGTCATTACCCACAATGCCTGTGTGCTTTCTGAGCATCTTGTATCAATAAAACAAAGTAAAAAGTTCGCTGCCTGTTGGTGAATAGCAGGATGTGACCACCAGAGGGCAGCAGAGACGCTCACAAAAGTTTGACTTGGCGTTGTCGCGCGTGTGCGTGTGCGTGTGTTGTTGTTGACAAAGAGGCGCGTCTAAAACGAACCCCATTTGATGAAGGCGGCAAAGCGCTGGCGGGAAGTCTCGACAAACAAAACGAACGAGGAACTGAAGCTTCCTGTTCAGACGTCATCAGACGTTTTGTTCCCGCCGCTCGTCGGCGTGCAGCACAAAGAATATGCAAATGAGGCGTCGCATTCATGTCTGACAATCACGCCGCGCTCGTGACGAGTTCCTCGGCCCGCGGCGTGGAGCTCTGATGGCGGCCTGCTTGTGTTTGGTGCTAAACCTTTCTTCTGCTCGGCAAACGCAGAAACAACACGTTGCACTTTCATCCCGACAGCACGCCGCAGACGTTTAGAAGGTTTTGATGGTTTGCCTCCATTTATTTTACATTTCACACAAAACAACATGAAGTCTAACAAGAGGAAAAGTTGCATTTTCATTAACATTTCACACAAACAACAGGAACTCGAACAAGAAAACTTATGTTCTTTTTT
>QODF01000014.1:1775411-1788870 GCA_024372805.1 Oostethus manadensis
AGCAGGTTAGCTAATATGTTAGCTTCAATGACAAAGAAATAGTTCAATAGGTTAGCTTAGTCAGGAGGTTAGCCAATATGTTAGCTTCAATGACAAAGAAATAGTTCAATAGAAATATTTCTATATGTGCCCAGCCAATCGCAGGGCACATATAGACAAACAAACATTCACACTCACATTCATACCGATGGACAATTTAGAGCGGCCAATGAAGCTAACATGCATGTTTTTGGAATGTGGGAGGAAACCGAAATATCCGGAGAAAACCCACACAGACACACAAACAGAGATTCCAACCCTGAACCATCTGACTGTGAGGCCAATGTGCCACCCACTCATCCAACGTGCAGCCTAGTTAAATTAATGGAATATTTTAAATGAAAACCAGTTATATAAATGGGTTATCTTAGTACATTCAAAGGTTTGGCATATTTAATTAGCTTTGATTCACTGGAAACTAATTACAATTGATAGGTAAGCTTAATTAAAGACTAGTTAGTTCAGTAGGTTAGCTTAATCAAGGACTAGTTAGTTCAACAGGTTTATGTCATTAGAGACTACTTGCCTTCATAAGTAACCATCAGTGATGTCTACTTAGTTAACTGAGTTAATTCCACAGGTTAGTTTATTTGAAAACAGGTTAGTTCAGTAGGCTATCTTAATCGGAGGCTAGTTGTTTCTATAGTTTTTTTCTCATTGAAGACTAGTTATTTAACTACGGGTAATGTCATTGTAAACTGTACATAGTTAGGTTAGATTAGCTAGTTCTACAACTTAGTTTCACGCCAGACTAGGTCATTTCAACAGTTTTGCATTAGTGAAGATTAGCTAGTTCAATCGCTCTGCGTCACCGAGGACAGGTAAGTTAACTAGGTCACTGGAAACTAGTTAGTTCAATAGATTAATTAATTGATTGTTAGGATTAATTTCAAACCAATCGGTTAGCTTAGCTAAAAACAAGTTGGTTTAGTTCAGTAGGTTAGACTAGCTGGTTAACTAGGTTAGATTAGTTAGTTCAACTAACTAGTTAGTTCAAGTTAACTTCATTGAAGACCGGTTGATTAAATCGTTTTGCACAATTGAAAACTATTTATTTGACTACGCTATCGTCTTTGAGTCGCGTTAGCGCCGTAGGTTAGCTTGACTTCGGATTTCTTAGAAGAGTTACTTAACTAGCGGCTGTGTGTCATTCATGACTTTGACAGACATTTTGTTGTTCTACGGTTATCACGACCAATACCGGTAATTGCTATTTGCCATAAACACTAACAAGCTGTAAGTCTTTCGTTTTGCTTACGCGCAAACCAACAGCAAACAAAGCGTGCGTGGCGCTGCCTTTTTTAAAAGTTTATTAGCGCCGCATAAAACCTCATTACTGGAAGCTCCCCGTTGCTGCGCGCCTTAATTGAGCCGCAGGAATCTTCCACTGGTCCTTCAGGCGAGGCCCCGAGTGCCATAAATCCCAATCACAACAAAAGTAATTGAGTCGTATCACACGGGACGGAATCTCGATGGCTTCCCGGAGGGAGCGTGGCGGCGCTTCTGCCAGCGCAGCAAAAGCAAAAGTGACTTGAAATCCTTCACAAAGTTTTGTTGCGCGTTCATTTAGCAATCCGTCAACTCTAAATGACTGTAGTCTGTGAAAGTTGACAACAACAAATGCTCTCAAATGTCGCCATTAACGACAAAGACTCCTGCAGTTGACAAAATCAGAACCCTAGATTAACGCTTTATTGTAATAATTTACATCCGGTATATAATAGTATTTTTAACAGCACAGTTGCAAGTCTTTCATTGGTTGCTCTTTGCTGCCTCCTGGCGGACATTTGGGTTAACTGCACAGGTACAACGACCATAACGAAAAGCACTGTAGCCGAATGTTTTTGTTTTTCTCGGCGAGCTTTTGATTTAAAAACTCGCTTTAAGTGTTCCTAAAAGCTGGACGCTATTTCAGAGAAGCGTTTAAATGCCCAACTAGCTTTGAATGTGCGTCTGCCGTTACTACTGCAACCCGCTCCTGCGCCGCAGGGGGCGCTACTCGATTGCGACGCGCGGAGATAGAAGAAGAAGAAAAAAAAACGCTAAGCGCCGCCTATTTGTTTGCTAGCTTGGTGTGCAGGGAAACGGACTTAGCTGCTTTGCGTCGTTTGGCCCAACGTTCCCGTTTATTTGTTTCGGGTTTTTTTTGGGGCGGTGCCTCCCGAAGCTTCCGGCATGGCGTACCAGTTGTACAGGAACACCACCCTGGGGAACAGTCTACAGGAAAGCCTGGACGAGCTCATCCAGGTGACTCCGTTGCTAATGCTAAGCTAGCGTCCACTAGTTGAGCCGAACATCGCTCTCCCGTCGGCGCGTTTTAAACACATTGGCACTTTTAACTTACTTAAATACTGTTACTGTTACAGTATACTTAAATACTGTTTGAAATATTATCAAAGGTGTATCTGGCGCTTAGTCTGTCCTTTCACCGTCAACGTTCAGGTTTTAGGCAGCGTGATTGTGGGGAAGTGGTAATATTAGCAAGCCTTGCAGACATATGTTTACTGTGTATTTATGTATTCATTTGTAACCCCACCTGTGTGTGCTCACAGACCCAGCAGATCACACCCCAGCTGGCCCTGCAGGTCCTGCTCCAGTTCGACAAAGCCATCAACACAGCGCTGGCCAACAGAGTCCGTAACAGAGTCAACTTCAAGGTGACCCCTAACCTCACGTAACACCCGTCGTTTGGGTCGGCCAAGCTGCGCCCGGTCGATCCCGGTCGTGACGGCCAAGTTTGTTTGTCTCTCAGGGTTCTTTGAACACGTATCGCTTCTGCGACAACGTCTGGACGTTCGTTCTGAATGACGTGGAGTTCAGGGAGGTCACCGATCTGGTCAAGGTGGACAAGGTCAAGATCGTGGCGTGCGACGGCAAGAGTAAGTGTACATCACTCGTGCGCGTCACTATGTCTATGGCGTCGCTTGTCTCCATCAAACCTTTTTTCTCCCTCAGATTCCGGCTCCAACGCCGCCGAGTGACCACGCCCCCCCGCCAGGAAATGTACATATGAGTATTATTTATTCATGCCCTCCGCTGCAGTGTGGGTGTGCACGTGAGCGCACGTCAGCTTGCAGCAGTTTTATTTCATTGTTTTTCTTTTAGTTTTTTGTTTTTCTTTTTTACATTTGTTAATTTTGCTGGTAATTTAAAACGGAAATAAAAGTGGACAAAATGACGGTCAGCGTTCTTTGATCACATTAGCTCGTCACACACAAACTCCTCCCACACAACTATTTAACTCCTCCCACGTATGAGTGAACTTTTCCTCATGCTTCTGTATTTACTTCCATAAAGACTGACTCTTCCCACAAAGACTACTTTACTCCTTACACATTGGCTGTCCCGGTCGTTGTGAATTTGGATGGCCTAGCCTTCCTCGCACTTCCTGGTTGTGTCACGTGTTCTCATGTTTACCCTGACGTCATAGCGAAATGATGTCTGCCTCCCGTCACAAAAGGAGAGCAAAAACTTTGATGACTACTTGGTGAAAATGTGACATTATAGAACAGGGCTCTCCAACTCAACTTGCCTTGGGGCCGGTGGAGGCAGAGTCTGGCTGAGGGTAGGCCGCAGCCTCGGCGCACATGTCTTGCGCGCAATTTAAATTAAAAACGGATTTAAAAATCCAATCTTGTCAAACGTCTTATTTTTAAACACAAAATAGGATAAAAAAAGACACTGGTGTAAAGAAGTTGTGTACAAAACTACAATAATATTTGTGAAATGATCAATATTTCACTAACAGAAATGTTTCTCTGGGTCAAGCCTGGTTGATGTCACGCCCCTGAGAGCCATATACCGCACCGTGATTGGTAGGTTCGTCGGCTCTGCACATTACACTGTAAAAATTGTCATTCATAAACTCACGGACTGCACTAACAATAAACTTTCATATTAAGGTGGGGGCCACAAAATATCGTGCCGCAAGTTTGAGACCCCTGTTATAGAAGCAGTGGCTACAGCCTGATCATGATTATCTCTAGTAGTTTTAAGCTATCCTGTTCTTTTTGTTTTGACGTGACAGAGTGTTTTCTTTGAAGATGTTAGTGACAGGGCAGTGGAGATCATCCTAGCAGACCCGCTGGATGGATGATGTGGAGAACCGTAGCGGAGACACGCATTGGTCCGCACGGTGTCCCAGTGACAGGCGCAAGACATACAGCAACACGCATTCCTACCCACTAATATTCATTTGGAATACGTGTTTTATAATAGGCACTCTATTGTCATTCCTGTGTAAAATGTAACCATTTGCTAATCCTGTTAGAAAGACTGTCATTGTACTCGACACTGTACTTGTAAGTATAAAGTAGACTCATGTAAACCAATTTTAAGGCAAAATATCCTCCCTTTTCCTAAATATTGCAATCAATACTCATTTACAGGTTAAACACTACAAACGCAGTTTTGTTTGCCGAATTATCTGAACTGCATACTCTGCATATACTATTTTTTGGCGTTTGTTCACTGTATGTGCTTGTGAGCTCATGCATTTCCTCCAAGAATGTTCTAAAGACAGAAGCCAGGCAAAAGTAAACACAATATCACGTGATGTACACAAACACAATTCATTACTTTGTGTTCCATTTTTCAACATACATTTAAGAAGCGTAATATGGCTCAGGTCCTCAAGGGACAATCTCAGGTCGTCAGAGATTGTATTGGAAGCTCCTCGGACAAACAAACACAGGGACAGAACTACAGAAAACAGGTCTGTGGAAAACATCATGCCTAAGAAAGGCCACCCTGTAGTGCTGACCTCTCACGTAATGAAGATCCAGGAGATGCTGGTGCAGAACACACTGTGCACCAGCCGCACGCCGGAGTGGATGATCTCTGCCTACTCCTCCCTGGACAGACCAAACACCTCCACTGCATCATGTTCGCCTTCAACACCTTCCACCGTTTGCTTTTCTGGAATACCACTCAGGTTGATTCCTTCATGACCTTACGTTTGAACTTTGGGTTTAGGAAACACGCCACCAGGTCTAGCTACTCCAGACTAAGGAATGGATGTTGAAAGAAGTTGACACACGTAGCAAAACTCAGATTTATGTCAGGCAAGGCGAAATCATCCAACAGAAAAACGACAAGGAGCTCTGCTGTTGTTGTGAGAAAGACCTTCGAAATGTTAAAAGATTTGTGCTCCCAAGTTGTTTTGGGGAATTATTAGACTGTTCTTACAACATAGCACCTTAGCTGTGAGGCTAACACGTTTCTATGGCTATGCCAAAGACTGTGTTGTCTTCAGTACAGGCCGGAGACTTTCAGGCGCAATGCCAAAAATATATTTAAAACACATTTGCAAATAAGTGAATTTTATGTAAATGGATATCAATTCGAAAAATATGGGCCTTTTTTTTAAAGTACAGTTTGAAAATCCCAGTTTCTGCGTGTTTATGTCATTTAATGTGTGCAACGAACCGCCCCACCTTGTTTGACAGTCCTTGAACGCACCATCTAACTTTCTCCCACACTGCATAGACAGATATTTGATATTCATTAAGTGCTTTTAATCTGATGTTGTTCCCGTCTTACATGTACCACATTAGTGGTCCGGTACCACCAACACTACACTACAGTAATATGTATACTGTACTATTCTGTGTAGTCCTTTCATTTGAATAGCTTTGTCAAAACAAAAAGTGTTGAATTTGAACACTGTAAACACGTTGAATTCACTCCAAACTAAAACTCCTTTGATACACAAACCCTCATTTGCGTGTTTGTTCATCCGTCGTTTAACCTGCATGCTAATGCTCCAGGTGCTCCCTGACCCCAAGTCTCGAGTCAGTTCTCAAGTAAAATCGTGCAAGTCCAAGTCAAGTAAATATCAAGTCTTTAATCCCAAATTTTGAGTCAATTCTCAAGTAAAATTGTGCAAGTCCAATTCAAGTAAATATCAAGTCTAAAGTAAAAACGTGCAAATCCAAGTCAAGTAAATATCAAGTCTTTAATCCCAAATATCGGGTCAGATCTCAAATAAAAACGTGCAAGTCCAAATCAGGTAAAATTTAGGTTTTTAAACCCAAATCTTTAGTCAGTTTTCAGGTAAAAACATGCAATTCCAAGTCAAGTAAATAAAGTCTTCAATCCCAAGTCTCGAGTCAGGTCTCAAGTAAAAATGTACAAATCCAAATTAGGTAAATATCAAGTCTTTAATCCCAAATCTCGAGTCAGTTCCTAAGTAAAAACATGCAAGTCCATGTCAAGTAAATAAAGTCTTGAATCCCAAATCTCGAGTCAGATCTCAAGTAAAAATGTGCAAATCCAAATTAGGTAAATATCAAGTTTTTAATCCCAAATCTCGAGTCAGGTCTCAAGGTCCATATTAGGTCGAAGTTGGGAGTTGGCATCCTCCCCAGCCATCGGAGCCAACTCACCACGAGCTGGTGATTGGCTGACAGCTACGCCCAACTCTTTACTCAAGTGTGGCCGCAAGTCCGATAACACGACCACCAAGTCACTCATCCAACTGCGGCCCAGGGTGTCCTGGTGCCAAGTGCACATGTGAGCACTTTTGCTTGAACATGGTGTTCGTTATTGACAATCAGCGCTCACCGCTCGAGTGTATGACCGAGGTTGTATCTGGAGACCCGTGATAATCACATCATTCGTTCGGGTGTATTGTTCATATTCTGACATTCTTGCTGCATATACTGTATGCAAGATGTTTGTCCTTCTCGTTGTTCTCTTTTCATAATGCTTTCACCTATTCTATCAAATCCATAATGTTCTTCTGCTGCAAACTGACAGCAGAAATGTCCTTGGCAAGCGAATCCAACATTAGTTGAATACTTGGAATGGGGACACGTTGCCCTCAACACATTGTTTTCAAGTCATAAGTCTAATGTCAAGTCCCGAGTTACTGATGTCAAAGTCCAGGTCAAGTTGCAAGTCTGCGATAATATTGTCAAGTCACCAAAATTGTGACTCCAGTGGACCAGAGACTGTATTCCATGTTTCATGTCTTAGAACAGTCAAACAATTCATAGGACCTTCCATAAACAAATTAGAATCTGATAACTTGCTGCATGGAAGTAAATGCAAGTGTAGGCCAAAATAGCGACAACTAATCTGGAGCTGGCAAATCCATCCCTCCATTTGCTCTTAGTGTGTGAAGAAGAAGTGGGGTCTGAGAGTTTAAAAGGGTGACAGCTCTGGGGAAAAAGCTGTTCCTCTTTCTGCTGGTTTTGCTCCTGGGGCACCTCAAGCACCTGACCAAGGACAAAGGAGTGAACAGACCATGAGCCCGCATCCTCAATGACTGATAGAGTTGCTCCACCAAGCAGCCTGATGATGTACCTCCTGCCTCGTGGTTGTTGCTGATGAGGCGGACCACCATTGCATCATCAGCAAACTTTATTATGGAAAGGGATACATGCAAAGGTCTGCAGTCGAGGTTGAAGAGGAGGGTACACGATTTGACTCAGCACACAGCCCAGTTGAGTGCAATGGTAGAGAAGTTTGAGTGTCCTGAACAAACATGCTGTGGCCTGTAGGCCAGAAAGTCCATCATCCAGTGACAAAGGGCATTGGTTTTACCCAGGTGCTCAACTTTGATGACCAACTTTGACGGGATGACTGTAATGTAATATTCCCGCATATTCTGAATTTATACTGAGTTTTTGACCACATGCAAAGTTAAGTCCAACTTTAAGCCTTTCAAACTCATGGATGAGAGTGTCAGGACAAGATAAAAGGTACGTAGCGAGTGTTAAGTTTGTGCATGTTTGTGTTCTGGTTGAATGGGGGGGCCTAGGAGCCACCATTGTTCTGGCGTATGTTCCATTTTTTCTTGCAATGATGATGACAGGCCTTTGAAATTAGTGTTTCAATAAGACAATCACCCCAAACACACTAGTAAACTAGCAAAATCTTGGTTCCAAATTAACAAAATTAATGTTATGGAGTGGCTAACCCAATCCCTGAATCTTAATCCAATCAAGAACTTTTGGGGTGACATCAAAAATGCCGTTTCTGAACCAAAACAAAGAAATGTTAATGAATTGTGGGATGGTCTTAAAAAATCTTGAAGTGGACTTGAAGTGGATCTTGAAGCTGAAAGGTGCCTGAAGTTGGATGACTCCATACCACCGACTGTAGAAGTCAGGCAGTTCTAAAAAACTAAATATTAGTTCAAACTGATTGCCCAATTACACAGCATTAAGAGCGTGCATACCATTAAAGTTTGTTTTCTGAGAATCTACTGCTCCTACCGGTAACTTGTTTGCCATGTACCAATAAAAATATACTAATAACAGTGATTAACCTGGTTAGTTACATTGGACTGCTATTATTTTGAACACTACGGTATGTAGAAGTTAGCACTGGGGATGTCCTGATTCGATCTTCAGGATTGCTATCGGTTGTTGATCGATATCAAACCGATCGGGTTGCCGTAACTCTGGGCCACTCCGACAAGGTAGGTGCGGCAAAATGCGCTTCAAAACTGGTTTTCACTCGACCCCCGCCACCGGGAAGAAGAAGAAAAGGCAACACCACCATGTTGTCTGGTGTGGTCAGAAACATCTGCAGCGGAATCCACTCAAGATTGTGGCGATGACAGCGGACTTCTGGAGAAACTCCACTTACTTGAATTGCAGAATCTTTTGCACATCTTTTTCATGATTTATTGGTGTCTGTGTATATGTAAAGTGAGAGCTATTTTAACCGAGTCAAATTCCTTGCTTGCCAATAAAGCTGATTCTGATTTGAAAGTAAACCAATCCAAAGAAGTTATAGAGCAACATCACACTGGTCAGGCACTTAAAACAAAGGAGCAGCTTCCACAGCATTTCCATGGGATTCAGGTCAGGACTTTGACCAGGCCACTCCAAAGTCTTCATTTTGTTTTTCTTCAGGCATTCAGAGGAGGATTTGCTGGTGTGTTTTGGGTCATTGTCCTGCTGCAGCACCCAAGATGGCTTTAGCTTGAGTTGACCAACAGATGGCCGGACCTTCTCCTTCAAGATGTTTTTGCTAGACAGTAGAATTCATGCTTCCATCTATCCCAGCAAGCCTTCCAGGTCCTGAAGCAGCAGAACAAGCCCAGACCATCACACTACCACCACCATATTTGACTGTTGCTATGAAAAGCTGTGTTACTTTTACGCCAGATGGAACGGGACACGCGCCTTCCAAAAAGTTCTACTTTTGTCTCGTCAGTCCGCAAGATATTTTCCCAAAAGTCTTGGCAGTCATGGAGATGTTTTTTAGCAAAATTAAGACGAGCCTTGATGTTCTTTTTGCTTAATAGTGCTTTGCGTCTTGGAACTCTGCCATGCAGGCCGTTTTTGCCCAGCCTCTTTCTTATGGTGGAGTCGTGAACACTGACCTTAATTGAGGTAAGTGAGGCCCGCAGTTCTTTAGATGTCGCCCTGGGATCTTTTGTGACCTCTCGCATGAGTTGTCTCTGCGCTCTTGGGGTAATTTTGGGCGGCCGGCCACTCCTGGGAAGGTTCACCACTGTTCCATGTTTTTGCCATTTGTGGATAAAGGCTCTCCCTGTGGTAATCAGGCCTGGGGGTGGCTACAGGAATTGAACTCGGGTGTGATAAACAGTTAAGTCATTTTTTAACAAGGGGGGCAATCACTTTTTAACACAGGGCTATGTAGATTTGGAATTTTTTTCCTCCCTTAATAAAGTAAACCTTAATTTAAAAACTGCATTTTGTGTTCAATCATGTTATTTTTGACTAATAGTTAACTATTTTTTATGAGCAGAAACATTCAAGTGTGACAAACATGCGAAAGTGGCAAATAGTTTTTCCCACCCCTGTAGAAGTTTGGAGAACGTGGAGAAAACACTACAGTGGAGTTCAGGATTTGTTTTTGGCATCTTACTGCTGCGTTGGCGTCTGTAATTGGAATGGTAAAAATGAAAGTTGCATCTCCAGTTTGAGACGTCTGTTCACCACATACTTTGCTGCAGAGCTGCCAATCGGGGGTGGGGGTGGAGGGGTGCTTAACATCATCTGACTGTTGCCATATGACGTCTGCAGAGTGACATCGTTTATGACGCGGGGGACCCCCACGGTCCACCGACGTGACGGGCACCCCTGGTGTTCACAATACAATTGAAGTGTGTTGCCAAACGTATTCCGTTTGAATCTTCTTCTCTCTCCCAATTGCTTATTTTCTCTCTGCTTTTCACGTTTTCATGCAGTCCATCCTGTCCTAAACACTGCCATACCCGCATAGAAATTCAGTGCTATTTACCGATTGAATAAGCAATGCAACAGGACACAGCAGATAGCTGCAGGTAAGCTACGTTATTTTCCCTGGCTTCAAATAGACAACTAGACTCCACCAAGTAGACAAATTAGACATTAACAGTATTTTCCTAATCATATTTACCAAAAAAAAGGGGAAGAAAAGTGCTGCTAAGGTAATGTGACCAATATTCAAATGCACCAGTCGGCCTGCAGGCATCAACAAAAGTATTTAAGAGCTGAGGACATGAGGAAAGGCTGAAGACGGTGGAGGCAGATCGACAACGACACATCTCGGGTGAGTAGGAGAGAAAGAGGACAGAGGTTGATCCCGAAAAGTGAGTGTCGTGCTGTTCCCAGGTCGGACTGATCCTGAGCCATGTCTGCTGTGACGATTGCCCTCCTGACGGGGGCGCTGATGATCGCGTCGGCCTTTGCTCAATCCTGTAATAAGCGATCTTGACTCTGCCGCACGGCAGACAAAAACTGACAGTGTTTGTGTGTCGCAGACGACCTGGAGGAGTTGAACACCATGTGCGTCGACATGGAGCTGGAAGAATGTGAAAGTGATGTGTGTGGGGTGTACCGCCTGAACGAAAACAGCTGCGTCAAATTACTAACCCTTGAAACGGACTTCGCCAACGGACAGGTGAAACATCAGCTGACCAAAGCAGCAGCCATAAGCATCTCCTGCTTCTAAACTTCATTGTCCACCCATCAGCAAACGTGTGACATTTTCCAAGGTCATTTGGTCACAGTGCAAAACGAGGACGAGCACAACAAGCTGCTGTGTATGATGTTTCGGCTGTTCCCGTTCCGACTCCGCTACTGGGTCGGTGCTCAAAGAGGAGAAGTAAGCAGCCGACACGCCGATGATGGTGACGAAGAGCGGATGGAGGGCTAAAAAACGGTTGTCTTTGTGTCAGGATGGAGAGTTCTACTGGGCCGATGGAAGCGGAGCGGTGGAGTTTGCTCCATGGCGCTCAGGGCAGCCCGATAACTTCAACAACGGCGAGAACTGCGTGTGGATGAACTCTGGCAGTAAGTTGGACCCAACATCTCTCTGTAGGTCCGTCTCAGCATGACAAGGAATCTCCTCTCCTGTCTTTGTCCAGCGTGGGGTCCGTGGAACGACGCCCCGTGCAGCGCCATGGCTTCCGTGGCGTGTCAGATCGCAGTTTGATTGTTTGCCTCTCCTTTGTGAGCACAAACACGCTTTTTCAGACATTGCAATAAACTTCAAGCACCAGATCGTTTGTTCCCGCTTCTGGTTTCATCTCTTGCACGAGCATTTACCATGAAAACCGCTGCTTCACGGCTGTGTCTGCATTTGCCGATTGATTTACTTGTACTCACGTAAGTGTGTTCACACTGAGATGTTGCACACAGAGTGGCCAGGTGGTCGAAGTGCAATGCTGGGCACTTAGAGTCGCCATCTTGGCTACATAGCGAAAGGGGAGGGATTCACTTGAAATCATGGCAGCTAAGGAGCAACCTATGCAAAGCATAGATGCACAGTACATACAAGGGGTAACAGGCATCTGCATCGAAACTTACATTTGTACATGTTAGGCTGTTCTGCACTAACACTGATGTGTGACCCCATTATTTGAGAAGAACTGCTGTAACCCAACATGGGATGCCAAATCCCTGAAAAGTAAGTATGGGACACCTACAAGGCAAGGTTGACAGACCAGACCTTTGTTATTTGTGTGATACCATTTTTTGAACTTGAACCTGACTGTAATTGGATATATACTTACACAGGGATACGTGGGAAACAAATTATTTTGCTAATATTTATTTGTTTGATTTCTTTCTAGTGCAAAATAAGTGCAAGAGTGTAATAAGAGTGTAAAGGGGACCATGGGGTGTTATTTCATATCTATGGGGGGGCTCTGAATCACGGTAAAAACTGTACAGTGGAACCTTGTCTTACGAAAACCGCAAGTAAAATTCATAATACAAACTGGACTTTGAATACATTTTTGTCCCATTTAACAAAGAAATATTCAAAATACCCGACAGCTGTAGCTGGAGGTTATTTTGAATGAATGAACCACCATACAAGCTGCCCTCCCCGGGGGCGGTACTGCACCAAAGCAATGGATGCCAACCGCCATAAAACCCAAAAAGAACCTGCCCCCCTATTGGTTATCTCGGTTATCGCCCATCATCCTCTTCCTCCTAATGATAGCCAATCACAGCGTCCCTTTGCTCAGTGTAACAAAAGGTTCCCGTCCATTGTTAAAAATTGAAATTAAAATCATAATGATAAGTTTAGTATGTAATGTACTGTAATCATTTAAATCATGTTACAGTACGTAAACTTATGATTTCTGCCATCTGTCAAAACTCTGTTCGCCGCCTCCTCCTCTGACATCAAGCTCAAAAGTAAAGTGTCATTTTTCATAACAACTTCTTCTTCTTCTTCATTTCCTGTCGGCTTATCCCTTCAGGGGTCGCCACAGTGACTCAATTGCCTCCATCTAACCCTGTCTTCTGTATCCTCTTCTCTCGCACCAACTACCTTCATGTTCTCTTTCACTACATACATAAACCTCCTCTTTGGTCTTCCTCTAGGCCTCCTGCCTGGCAGTTCAAAACTCAGCATCCTTCTACCAATATATTAACAATTTCTCCTCCGGACATGTCCGAACCATCTCAGTCTGGCCTCTCTGACTTTATCTCCATAACCTTTAACATGTACTGTCCCTCTGATGTGCTCATTCCTGATCCTGTCCATCCTGGTCACACCCAAAGTGAACCTCAGCCACTGCATCTCTGCTACGTCCAGCTCTGCCTCCTGCCTTTTCCTCAGTAGCACCGTCTCCAGAACAAACAACATTGCTGGTCTCACCACAAGTATTTGATGTGCATTAAAAAGAGTGTGTTTTATTTCCAAACCAGAACAGTCCAGTGATGGTAGGTATTAAAGTCATTTTCAACTGCGATTGCAGTACGAATTGCTCGTGCTTGGCATCTCGCTTTCTATTTAAAGGACGGTTGGACGTGCCCTGAACACCTCCCCAGGAAGGCGTTTGGGAGGCATCCTAACCAGATACCCGAGCCACCTCATCTGTTTCCTCTCAATGCGGAGGAGCAGCGGTTCTACTCCGAGTCTCTCCCGGATGACAGTGCTTCTCACCCTATCTCTAAGGGAGAGCCCAGCCACCCTGCGGAGAAAACTCATTTCGTCCGCT
>QODF01000014.1:1789350-1809132 GCA_024372805.1 Oostethus manadensis
TGTCCAAGAAAGTAATGAACAGAATCGGTGACAAAGGGCAGCCCTGGTGGAGTCCAACCCCCACTGGAAACGGGTCCGACTTATTGCCGGCAATGCGAACCAAACTCTGACACCGGTCATACAGGGAACGAACCGCCTGGATTAGGTGGTCCGATACCCCGTATTCCCGGAGCACTCCCAACGGTATTCCCCGAGGAACACGGTCGAATGCAACCCATCAGTCGTAAAGAGACTTCTTCTCTCAGATTCCCATTTGTCTATGTCGTCACCCTGAAAAGCATCTGCACAGGCAGAATCTATCAGAACATATTTGGTGCTGAGCATAGACACCCGATGCTCTTTCTTGATTGAATAAGCAATGGAGTGGGACACACCAGATGGCCGCGGGTAAGCCACGTTTTTTTCCCCGGCCTCAGACAACTGAGTCCTTTTCTCCAAGTAGACAAATCCGATGTTAAAGGTATTTGCCTGATCAAATTTACCCAAGACGGAAAAAAAAAAGGCACGGCCTTGTTAATGTGACCGATATTGTAATATTGGCCTGCAGGCATCATCGAAAATATTTAAGAGCTGAGAGCTTGAGGTCAGGCTGAAGACGGTGGAGGCAGACTGAACACAACACATCTTGGGTGAGTAGAAGAGAAAGATGGCTGAGGCCGATGCAGAACATTTCCGTTGTGCTGTTCCCAGGTCCAAGTCATCCTGAGCCATGCCTTCTGCCGAGACTGTCCTCCTGATGGGGGCGCTGATGCTCGCGTCCGCCTTTGCTCAAATGTGTAAGAAGCGATGCTGACTCCGGCCAGCGGCAGACAAAATCTGACCTCATTTGTGTGTCGCAGACGACTTTGATGAGTTGAATACTCTGTGTTCCTACACGGAGCTGGAGGAATGTGACAGCGAGATGTGTGGCGTGTACCGCCTGAACGAAAACAGCTGCGTCAAACTACTGACCCTGGAACGGGATTTCGCCAACGCGCAGGTGAAACTTCAGCAAACAAAAGCAGCGTCTTCTGCTTCTAAACTTCTTCACTGTCCACCCATCAGCTGGTGTGTGAGAACATCCAAGGTACTTTGGTCAAAGTCCTAAACGAGGACGAGCACAACAAGCTGCTGTGTATGATGTTACGGCTGTTGCCGCGGCGACTCCACTACTGGGTCAGCGCTGTAAGAGGAGACGTAAGCAACCGACACACCGATGATGGTGAGGATGTTTTGTGGGTGGATGAAGAAATACAAACGGTTGCCTTTGCTTCAGGATGGAGAGTTCTACTGGGATGATGGAAGCGGAGCGGTGGACTTTGCTCCATGGCGCTCAGGCCAGCCCGATAACTTCAACAACGGCGAGAACTGCGTGTGGATGAACTCTGGCAGTAAGTTGGACCAACCATCTCCCTCGGCGTCCGTCTCAGCATGACAAGGAATCTCCTCTCCTGTCTTATTCCAGTGTGGGGTCCGTGGAACGACGCCCCGTGCAGCGCCATGGCTTCTGTGGCGTGTCAGATGGCAATGTGAATGTTTGCTTCTCCGAGACTCGCCAAGAGCAGCCGCTCACTTTGTCTCGTCGTCGGCGCAAACACTGCATCGCAATAAACTTCAAGCACCAGATACTTTGTCGCTGCCTCTGCTTTCGTGTGCATTCAACATCACAACCACAGCTTTTGGTGAGACCAGTGTCTCCATAGGCCGATTTCTGTACTTAAACTTGTTGCGCTCACATACCACCCTGAAGAGTCGCCGTCTCGGCGACGTAGTGGAAGGCGAGGGGTTACCTCAAAAGGGTGGTGCCTGAGGAGCAAGCTTTAGCAATGGAAAGCGTGCATTTGTAGTACGTACACAACACAGGTACCTGCATTGAAGCGTTCCCTGCAGGGGTCCCAGCCCAACACGCACTATCAATCGCAGGATACTGTAACTCAACTTCCTGAAAAGTAAACGGGACAGCTACGTGGCCTTTATTATTTGTCCGATACCAGTTTTTTCCCAACTATTTCCCTTCAGCCTGAATTGAATTAGACACACGTTTACATGGGAGACATGAGAAACAAAAGTTTGTACTATTTATTTTATTTTTTATCAGCATCAAATAAATATTTGTTATTGAAAAAACATGTGTGTATGTTAGACAACTTGTTGCGAGCACGTGCACAGCACCGGACAGCGCGTAGTGATGCAAAAAAAACCGCAGAGCAACTGAAAGGTCTGACAACTTTTTTGAACGCTTATTGTTTGAAATCCAACCGGAACTGGACTCGCGAGACGACGTGAGGAGGTAAGACACTGTTGATGAACTACGCTGCTGATGGGGATGTCATACGACGCCATGTCAAACTGGAAAAACACGCAGAGCGCAACGACCTCCTCCAAGCGCCTTAGTTCCCCCCATATCGTGATTCACGCCAAAACAATAATCCTACATTGTCCAATTCCATTCGGGATTTTTCTGAAGCTGTGATGGTGGGCTGCACGATAATGTACAACGATAAGAAGCGAGCAGGATTGTTAGGTGACACATCTCAGTGGGGATGGATGACAGGCTGACATCTTTTATGTTCAATGCCATGCAATCGACCCACATTGCTTTTGAGACACTGCTACTGGAAACATTCTCTCAACATGTGAGTTATTATGTCTTATTACGCTTATCATGTTTACTATATTGGGTAATACGAATATAAAGGTGGCTATAGGGATGCTATTTCATGTCTACAAGGCTCTAACAATATTAAAAACGTTTTTTAGAAGGTCATATATATTTTCTATGCTCTAACTACAAATACAGTATATTCCGGTATATTACAGTATATTTGGATCCGATTCACTTATCACAGTCGGTTCTGGAACCAATTAATCACGATAAACGAGGGACGACTGTATCCGCCACAAAGTCAGCAAATTCATACGTTTTAAACTTATTTATACACAATCAATAGCATTTTTTTAAACCTTACTGGTAAAAGGTTTGGTTGGGACTGTAAACTGGTTCCCACCACGCAACGTATGAACGATGCAACCTCTTTTATATTCGCTCTATGGGAGCAACGCCAATGTTTGACTCAGAGCTCAATGCAAAATCTCCAGCAAGTATCCGAGCTGGAAAGGGTGCCACACATGATTGTCCTGCAGAAGGAGAGAGACTAACTCTAGTGGTTGCAATTCCCAATTAAAAAGGAGAGTTTAATGTGAAAGGTAAATGCTGTAATTTCCGGTAAGCGTGCAAGGACAGCAATGCATTACACTGTCAAAATGTACACCCTCAGGAACCGAGCACGCAGTGTGCACAGCATACTTATCAGAACAAAATATTCCAACTGCGACAGGCAATGGTGGTCGACAGACTTCCTCATGCTGAATCTCCTTCTCTCGGATTCACAATTTCTTGTTTTCACCTCTAAAAGCAGTCTGCTGGGTCAAAGCCTATCCTAAACAAGTTGATAATGAGAATAAACAACTAGCGCTAATTATTGATTGACTAAGCAATGCAACGGGACACACCAAATGGCCGCGGGGAGCCTAGATTATTTTTCCTGGCGTCTGAGTCCCAGTTCCCACCACGTTGACAAAACAGATGCTAACACGAATTTGCCTGATCAAATTCAACACAGGATCAAAACAGGTGCTGCCATGTTAATGTGACCCATCTGCAAATGTTGGCCTGCAGGCGCGATGGGAAGTATTTAGGAGCCGCGATCTTGACGTAAGGCTGAAGAAGGTGGAGGCGGATTGAAGACGACACATCTCCGGTGAGTAGAAGAGGACGATGGCAAAGGTTGATGCAGAAAAACGAGCCTTGTGCTGTTCCCAGGTCAGAGTCATCCTGAGCCATGCCTTCTGCTGGGACAACTGTCCTCCTGATGGGAGTGCTGATGGTCGCGCCGGCCTTTGCATGTAATAAGCAAAACCGACTCTTGACGAGCGGCAGACAAAAGCTGACAGCGTTTGTGTGTCACAGACTTCACCGAAGGGGTGAGAGAGTTGTGTGCCGAGATCGAGCTGGAGGAATGTGGGGATTCGTGTGGGTTTTACCGCCTGAATGACTACAGCTGTGTCAAAATATTAACCATGGAAAGGGATTTCCCAGGCGCACAGGTGAATCACCAGCAAACCCCATCAGCAGAAATAACCGCCTTCTGCTTCTAAACGTCTTCATTTCTCTACCAGATGGAGTGTGCGGCTTTACAAGGTGATGTGGTAACCGTGAAAAATGAGGAAGAGCACAATAAGCTGCTGTGTATGATGATAAACGTGTACCCGATCCGACTCCACTACTGGGTCGGCGCTGTTAGAGGGATAGTAAGCCAACACACTGATGATGATGATGATGATGGTGATAAAGTGGAAGAAAACATCACAATGGTTGTTCTTCTTTCCAGTTTGGGGATTTCTTCTGGATTGATGGAAGTGGACCAGTGGAGTATGCTCCATGGCGTGAATATCAGCCCGACAATTTTTACGGCCAGGAGAACTGCGTGTGGATGAACTCTGGCAGTAAGTTCGACAAAACCTCTCGCCGGACGTCTGTCTCAGCATGACACTGAACGTTGTCTCCTCTCTTTGTCCAGCCTGGGGCCCGTGGAACGACGGCCCGTGTTATGCAAAAAGTTCTGTGGCGTGTCAGATCCCGATGTGATTGTTTGCTTCTCCGAGATTCAAAAAGAGCAGCCGCTCGCCTTGTCTACTCGTCAGCGCAAACACGCTTTTACAGTCATCACAATAAATTTCAGGCATCAAACAATTTGTTCTCCCTCTGGTTTCGTTTTTCGTTTGTTTAACGTGGAAGTAGCGATCGACCGATTATCAGAGCCAGTGTTCTGCATTTTGACACATATCAGCATTGGCTTTTTATCTTTACATTTACGGCCAATAAGAGATCTCGGCTCTGATGCAGCCCGGCCCGTTAGAAAGTAGGGGTGCGCATTAAACGTCAAAGACAAAAAATGTTTCTAGCGTCACTTATTTGAGATTCAATATAAGCCGTCAACAAAGGTGAATCTTTGTAGTGCCCTGCAATGTGAGCCTGGAAGCTGCATACGCCCCTGCACAATGCAACCCAACATGGCCAAGAAGGCACGGCTTGGACACACTCCTCCATCACCTTGCTGGCAAAACACGCATGAGTGTTCAAAGTGTGGCGCAGGCGGGCCATTATTGGAACGTGGCTCATTCCAGAAATAAAACAAGCAAAAACCCAACTAAATAGAGCAAAAAGACAGAATGCATGACAGTAGAATGCTGATACTTTTATTAAAAGAAATAGTTGTCTTATGTGCAACATTTTTTAACTATAAATAGTTTTTATTATAAATATCCAAGGGTATACTGTGAAAGTGGCTACATTCCCCAAACATAATTAAACGGTAGGTAATTAAAAGAGGTTGTTTTCACCTCTTTTGTATATGCACTCTGCGTAGGCAAAACCTATCCTACCAATTTGATACTGAGCAGACATTCAATACTAGTTCTTGACTGAATAAGCAATGCAATGGGACACACCAGATGGCCGCAGGTAAGCTACGTTAGTTTCCATGGCCTCAAACGGACAACCTTGTCTCCAAGTAGACAAATCAGATGTTAACAATATTTGCCTGATCATATTTACCAAAGAAGGAAAAAAGGTGCTGTGACCGTTTTTGAAATGCAACATTCGACCTGCAGGCATCCAGAAGTATTTAAGATCGGAGGGCGTGAGGTAAGGCTGAAGACGGTGGAGGCAGATTGAAAACGAAACATCTTTGGTGAGTAGAAGCGAAAGACGGCAGCGGTTGACGCAGAAAAATGAGCGTTGCGCTGTTCCCAGGCCAGTCATCCTAAACCATGCCTTCTGCCGTGAGTGTCCTCGCGTCGGCATTTGCTCAAGTTTGTAAGAAGCGAAGTGTCAGCAATGCTGACTTCAAAACTGACAGTGTTTATGCGTCGCAGACGGCTCGGAAGAGTTGAATACTTCCAAGGTCATTTGGTCACAGTGGAAAACGAGCACAACAAGCTGCTGTGTATGATGTTTCGGCTGTTCCCGTTCCGACTCCACTACTGGATCGGTGCTCTAAGAGGAGAAGTAAGCAGCCAACACACTGATGATAAAGAGTGGACGAAGACTTCAAAGCCGTCGTCTTTATTTCAGGATGGTGAGTTCTACTGGGCTGATTGAAGTGGAGCAGTGGAGTTTGCTCCATGGCGTTCGGGGCAGCTTGAACTCCATGCTTGAGTTCTGTAGCGCGTTAGATCACAATTAAGATTGTTTGCTTCTCCAAGACTCGACAAGAGCAGCCGCTCGGGTTGTCTCATCACAAATCCCATTTTACCATCATTGCAATAAACTTCAAGCATCAGATCATTTGTTTCACGTGCATCCAACATCAACACGACCGCGTTTTCATGAGAATTTATTCGCTTAGCTTCGGGGCTGTGTCTCCATTTGCTGATTTCCATACTTACACTTAGCGGTTTGAGTGCATAAGAGTGTTCCCACTGAGATATTACCCTTAAAATGATTAGTGTGCAGTGATGGACACTTACCACACTCTAAAGTCACCATTTTGGCAACATAGCGGAAGTGGAAGGAGCACGTGCAACGATGGAAATAATCAACATGCGGTATAAAAAGAAAATAAATACAAAAATGGAATACATGGGAAACTAATATGTTAATTGTTTGAATTATTTTACGCAAAATAAGCACCTTTCCTAAGTGGACCTCTGTCCTACTCTGTTACAATTATTATAATGACACAAAAGAGCATTGGAACGAAACTTTAAAACGGGAGCTAGCATTACTGCTAAGTTAGTACGTACTTAGTTAGTACGTAAACGTGGTCATCACTTGTAGCTTCCCCGTCGTACAAAAACGAGCACTGAACCAATCACAATGTTTTTTAACCACATATTTGGAGTTTGAAGACCAGAAACTTGCTAGTTTAGGGTTTTTTGCTAGCTTGCTAGAGACCGGTACTAGCGTGCGGATTAATACTGAAATATCGCCACCACAAACAATAGCGGTTGGTGAGAACTACGTTTTCTTCCGCCTGGGTAAAGTGCATAATGTTTAGGCGCAGCGGCACACTTGTAGTGACGGCACACTGACCCGAGTTCTTATGAATCACTCACTTAAGTGGATTGGGTATTTAACTCACTGGAGTCACCCGTCACAGAGCGCAGAAACTCACTCAAGTGGAACAAGAGATTTGGGTATGGAAGGTACGCGTTCACTTGAATCACTTGTCACAGAGCCTATGCGCGAGAGGTTGTGTGAATCGGGTATTAAATTCACTCAGGTCTTCAATCACAGAACGCACAGAAAGTTAAGTCGCCTCCCCGACTTGTCACGCATTTAATGACGCTCAAACATGCTGGCTGATTACATTTTTGAATTTAGCTACCGGTAGGAGGGGTGATCAAGTGGACGGTTGAACACAGACTAGTACCAGTAAATCCCGACCCAGTTAAATACTCGCAAGTTTTGAACGACTCGTTCAATACTCGCACATACTGTATCTCGTCTGTAAAAACCATGGGCGATCATAAACAGACCCGTATGAGAATTAGTGAATTCGTGCATTCATTTTCATTCTTACAGTAGGTCTTAGTAATTAATAATTTATTTGAATTGTTTTACTTATTTTTAATACAAATAATAGTATTTTATATGATTGAGTTTTTTTCTGTAGCAGGGTATAGTAATAGGACCTCATTACTCCCCTGTCTTTATAGCTGTCTCAGGTAATGCCTGTTACCACTGAGTATTAAAATAATCAGGGAGTTCAAAAATAAAGTCGTAAATTTATGACAATAAAGTCGTATAATTACAAGAAAAAGCTTGTAATAATATGAGAGGAAAGTCATAACTTTAATAGAGTCAAAGTTGTAACTTGATGTTACAGCAAGTGATGCTAAACCATGCTAATCTGTTTGTGCCCAACTGCTGTTTTGCTGTCCCGTTATGAATAAAAGCTTAAAACAACAACAACAACAAAAGAATAAAAGCTTGCTTGAAGCGAGAGGAAAGTTTCCATCCTCCATGAAAAACTATTGTCTATGTGCCCTCAGACACGTAATATTAGCATTTATTCTCATAAAAATAAAAAATTTTGTTGTAACATTACTAATATTTTTCTCATCATACTATATATTATATATATGTGTATATATATTATATTGTATGAACACTTAGCACTATCACTATCATGCTAAGTGTTAGCATGTTAACATTAGCAGGTTAGCGCTGCTAACATTGTAACATTAGCATAGAAGACTTTTAGCCATTTTCTTAAGTAGACACTAACAAACTAGGTGTTACCATGCTAACGTCAACATGTTAACATTGCCAACATGCATACCATAACAGCATTTTTAGCCATTTTCCTGGGTAGACACATCTGTGTTGGCATGCTAACATGAACAGTTTAGCACTGTTAGCATGCTAACATAAGCATAACATTTTTTGTGATTTTCATAAATATGAACTTAAGCAGGTATGCTAAGTGTTAGCATGCTAATGTTAGCATGTTGTCATGCTAACATAATTACACTAACATTTCAATGTCAAGGAATCGAAATACGGCTTGTGACTGATTTATTATTTTATTTATATTGGTGGTTTGTGTTTTATGTGGTTCTAACATGTCAATGTGCTAAGATTACTTTAAAGAAAACTACACGACAAAATAAAGGACTGGACAAACAGGCCTTTTAAAAATCACAAAACTGTGCCAATGCATTGTGACCCACTACGGTAATCTGTCCAGCCATTCTTCAATATTTATCATTTTAAATAATTTTTTCCTACATTACGTCTTTTTTCTCTATTTGTCTACTTATGTTTATTTCTGCAACTTATTTCTGTCGCCTCATTGTGTGAGGCGGCCTGTTGCTGCTACACGTCAGCACGTCTGCCATATTGGATGTGGCGGGTCTGAACTCGTAAACGCATGCAAGATGCAAGAACCTCTCCCCAGTGGTTTTACCACAGGAATCCCCCACAGTATCATGCACCATCGCATCCCACTGAACTCAACTTGTGAAAGGTAAGCCACAAGATCCGGTTTGGACTGTAAAGCAGATGGTCCAATTCCATGCAGCAAACGAATGATGCATTTTCTGCGTTTGCTCCTGCCACATCCAATATGGCGTTGCATCAAAGCGGTGTTTACGTATTTATGTCTATGGCGGGAAGTAGACAACAAAAGTAGTAAATACGGCGACCGTCATTTTTGGTACGAGTATGCGGGACAGCGTTACAATTGTGCGTTCCTCAAACGTTTATTTTTTTTTTTTTTACCTTCTTTGAATCAACTCTCTGACACGGTTGAGGAGTCCTGGGAGATACGCAGTCAGGGTTGTGTTCACGTAGTCCAAGGGCGGTTAAATAGACTTCAGTGAAAAACAGAACCTTGCCCAGACATGGGCGCGGGAACACCTCCCACGGAGATCCAGGCCCACTGGGATCCAGGAGTCTGAGCTTGAGGCAGAAATCCTTCCTCAGTGTAAAAAGATGGCGGCTCTTCCATCACGTCCTCTGTTGGTTTCACAAAGAACTTTTGACGTTCTCGTTTTCATCACAGGCAAGGATTTTAGTCCAAGGAGAAAAGTCGTCTTCATGGCAGGAAGAAACACTCCTGGCTTCCAAATGTTTGTAACTTTATTGAAAGTATGAAAAGCTCTTAAAAGTCCATCTTCTCAAAGCGGGTCGTCCAGCGGCGCCATCAGCAGTTGCAACTCTCTGAAGGCGCAACCGTGGCGACCGACCTGCGACGCCTTGTTCTTCACCACGTTGTTGACGTTCTTTAGCTGCTTGCAGCACATCCTGCACTTGTGGTGTCTGCGGGGTCACATGGGTCGTCGTCATCATTATCATCATCATGGAGACAATAAAGGTGGACAGGAACGGGGCAGCTCACCGCTCCTCTCGCGTGATGTCCACGCCTACAGACGGCGTCGCTCTGAGCGTGTCGGAGATGAGCGGCCAGAAATATTTCATGATGATCTTGAGTGAGGTGCAGCCGCACTGTATGTAGCTGACCGGCAACGCGCGCGCACACACACACACACGCACACACACACGTGAGCAACGCCGCCATCCTCCCTCCATTGCTTCACTCACCTCTCGTATTTACTCTGCAGCAGTTTGTCAATCTGAGGAAGGCTCGTCATGCACACGTCCAGTTTCCATAGCGACCTGAACACGACAACCACACGTTCACTACACCCTACGTGTGTGTGTGCACGTGTGTGTGTGCATCCATGACACTGACGGCTGCATGTTGACGATGTTGAGGACGTCCACGACGATGGAAAGGTCGTTTATGGAGACGGCGGCGTCCAGAGCGCACTGCACGGATGAAAAGAGGAAGAGGTCTCAACCCTACGGGAAGCGGGCGAGCGGCGTTACCTTGATGCCCTCGCGGGCCCACACGGCTCGCACGGTGTCCAGGTTCTTGTGTCGGCTGCTGAGCATCACGCACATGGTGTCATGACCTTTGCGGATCTGACTCAGCGCCTCGTCGTCGCTCAGAACCGCCGCTCTCTTGTCGGGCGACGACTGTGGAAAAAAAGACGTCATAAAAAGCATAAACGCACACCAGCTGTCAATAAAGATGGCGACTCACAGGCAGGAAGTCGGCCACGTTGAGGCCGATGGGCTCGTTCCTGGCGATGGGGAAGATTTTAGGATGCTGGCTGACGGACGTCTGAGGCGGCGGTGGCGTAGCCGGCTCGCTGAGGGGGGGAGCGGGGAACACTTGGCCTGCGGCGGAGGGGGCGGGGTGTTTGGCGCAGGTGACCACTGTTGGCTCCACCCTCTGGACGGGTGTGGACGAGGCTAACGGAGACGCCTGTCACACACACACACGCACACAATCATCACAAACACATTTGATGACAATGGTGATGATGCCTTCACTGACCTGCTGCTGGTCGGGAATAACAGGCACGTTGTGGACATGTAGTCCAAACAATGAAGCAGGTTCTGAAAAGGGAAAGAAGAGCGAGTTCAGAGGTCACGATGATGTCATCGGACAACACCGCGGTTGTTGGACTCACCGTCCTCTGGGGGGGCGGGGAAAGGCTCCAGTATCTTGGGAGGCGTCCGAGCTGAGGACAGAAGTTCGGTGTGGGAATTTGACCTTTGACAGAAAAGGAGGGTGACCTTTCACCTACAGATGGCGTTCTTGGGCTGGAAGATTTCTTTGTAGTCTTCGGCGTTGTGGATTTCCGCCGAGGATACTTTCTCGTCCGCCTCATCCTCGCTGGGGCTTCGCCTCTCGCCTTCGGGGCTCCGCCTCTCAGCCTCTGAGCTGCGCTTGACCCTGATGATATTGCAAACATTGGAACGCCAAGTCAGCAAACATCCCCCGCCCCCCTCGCACCCTTGAGAGTGGCAGGTGGTCACGGGTCGCTCGTAGCTGCGGCGTAGTGCGCCTCCTTTGGGCTCGGCCGACGGCTGCTGGTTCTGGACGACTCCCGGGAGCAAGGGGGCGGCGCTGCTCGTCTTGACGCGCTTCAGGTCGACCACGTAAGACGACACGCTGCTCAGCTGGTGAGACGCGCCGATCTGGCGGCGGCGGACGAGACGGCACGACGCGTCAATCAAATCCATCAAAGTTGGGTTTTATAAGGGGGTAGGGGGCGGAGCTACACACCAGCTGGTCATTGCAGATGGCGAGGTCACACACTCGGCCCCACCCCACCGCCACTGAGTCCAAGCAGCGGTCAGGCTCCCAGCCGTGAACGCGTAGAGAGTCTGTGGAGCCGCTGAACAGGCAGCTTCCATCTGGACTAAAGAGGATACACCTGTGGCGCCACAGGTCAGAGGTCAGGTCCCCCTCTTCTCATCCGACATTCTCATCAGGACTCACCTGACTGGACTGGCGTCTCCCTCCAGCGAGGCCACCATGGAAAACTTCTCCAGGTCCCACAGCTTCACCGACCTGGCACACAGAAACACAACGGATGGCATGTTCAAATGAGTGGTCTTCTGATGAAGAAAGCAAAATGGCCGTACCTGTCGGAGCTGCAAGACGCCAGGAGGTACTCATTGGGATGAAACTGGATGGCGTTGACGGCTCCGTCGTGTGCGTTGAACTCGCTGATGGTCTTGGCCTGCATCAGGTCCCATAGCTGCGGCACAACACCTCAACGCATCAAATTTCCGCGCTCGCGTCAGCCCTCCGCCGCCTTCAGGACGCCTACCTTGACAGTGCGGTCGTCACCCGCCGACGCCAACCACTTCCCGTCGGGGCTGAAGGCCAGACTCCTGACGGCCTGCGTGTGACCCTGCCAGAAGCCACGCTGCGGTCACGTGACGCTGGAAGAACAAGACGAGAGGATGCGGCGGTGCGCGTCTTACCTTGTAACTGTAGAGGTGGCCTTTCCTCCGCACGTCCCACAGCTGACAGCATCACACGGTGGGGAATATCACATGGTAAAATCACTACACACACACACATGCACACGTGCATACACACCTTAATGTTTGTGTCGGTGGAGCTGGAGGCCAAAAAGTCTCCAAAAGGATGAAATCCCAAACTGGTGATGTTAGCTTTGTGTCCCGACAGGGTGCGCAACACTGCACAGAAAGGGAGGGGTCAAAGGTATAGCACAAGTGTGCCAAAAGTGCGGCCCGGGGGGACATTTGCGACCCATGGCTGTTTTCTTATTGACCCGCAGCACATTCTATAAATACGATTTAACAAGACAACTAAAAAAGCAGCAAAAAATCAAAATTCTGCAGTAATTTTACAAAAATAAAGTAAAAAAAGATGCAATCTAATGAGAAAAATTTGACATATTATGAGCAAAAATAATGCCATCAATTTGGAATATTAAACCAAAACTTTTGCTTTTTAAGGTCTTAATATGAAAAACAAACAAAACAAATGAAGATGACATTTAAAAAAAGTTTTGTTACAAAAAACATAATCTAAAGTTGAAATCTAACGAGAAAATGTCATAATTTTACAAGAATAACACAGCAAAAATCATCCAAATCATTTTAGCAGCATAAGTACAAATATTAGAGAGAAAAAAACTTTTTATGTTGTGAAAAATGAACAAACCAACAAACAAAGTTGTAATTTTGGAAAAATTTAGCTGCAGAAAATGTTGCTAAAATATATAATATCCAAAATATTATGGGACTAAAATCACAATATTACAACATTTACAAAACGTTGGTAAAAACCAGAAATGTAAAAATAAAAAAAACAGCTGTCATTTTACCAGAATAAACTCAAACTATTGCGAGAAAACAGTCATTTTACAAAAACAAATATTATGTGGAAAAATGTCATTTTTGTAGTGACTATTTTCAAGTCATAATATTATGAGAAACAAACAAAACAAAATAAAGTTGTCATTTTGGAAACTTGGAAAATTAGGCTGGGGAAAATGTTCTGGGAATAAAGTCAAAATATTTTGATTTATATATATTTCAAAGTGGTCCCTGAATCTTTTCATTTTTCACTATTTGGCCATCGCTGGAGGAGGTTTGGACGCCGCTGGCATAGCGTGTTCAATGCCCAGGAAGTGTGACGTTCACACCTTTCCTTGGGTAGCTCTGCTTGTGGTTCCTTTTGGTCAGCGTGCGAACGCTGTCACCGAAACCCCGGTGCCTTTAAAGGGCCGCACGATGGCGGCTAGACTCACTCTTGGCGGCTTCCAGGTCCCACACTCGTATGGCCCCAGACTGGGAACCGGTGGCCAGCAGCTCCTCTGACATGTTGAAGTGAAGACACTCAACTGGCTTCTTGTGACCGCTCAGACTCTGAACACACACACACACATCAAGATGTGAGGTCGTGGACGCTAGCTGGTGTTAAGAGAGCGTGAGTGATGAAGTACCATAATGCAGTTGGCCTTGCTGACAGACCAGATGTTGACTCTGCAGTCTTCACCGCCGCTGGCCAGCAGGCGACCCGAACTTTTTCCCAAAGACACACAGGAGACTCGACTGGTGTGAGCCTCAAACTCCTCTGTGCGCACACACACACACACACAATGTGTAACAACAGAGGATGGAGGCACGGTCATGAACTTCATCTTGTCATCACACACAGGAAGGAACACTCACGTAGTCGCCATGAGATCTTAGTGGCGCTTGCGGCAGCCATTGCAGTCCAGGCGGCTCAGACTAATGACAGGAACTGACTGGAACGCCGGACATCAGCCTGGTTCACCTGGAAAGACAAATCCCCTCCCAATGAAGCTAATCATGCACGCCGACACAAATCCACGCTGCTCTGACGCTCACTTCAATGACGGAGCAGAGTAAAGTGAAGCTGAATACAATAAAAAAAGAACTGAACTTAATCAAACTGACCGTGAATACAAGACAAAGTGCATTTAAATTACAATGTCGACTAATGCTTGGCGTTGAAATAATTAGACAAACATGAAGCTTGTTTATATCAACATACACACAAAGCGCTAACAGTTCAAGCTAATTCATACAGGTAGGCTGCAAAGAAGAGCTCCAACTAGTTTGTTAGCTAGTTAGCTAGCTAGTTAGCGTTCTTAGGCTTGCTGGCAAAGAAGCTAAATAAAGGAAGTAGCAGTCGGCGACGTTTTAAAGTGTTCACCTGTTCCACTGCGGGCCAGGTGAAGCAAAGGCGAGGTCAAAGTTCAATAGCAAGAAAGACTGATGACGACTTGTTGGCAAAATAAAAGTTGTGGTTGCTGGTGTCAGCCCTGCAGCTTAGCAACTGGACACTTCCGCTGACGTCACACTTCAACGGAAATTAGCTCGCTCCAACTTTTATTTATTTTTATTTATTTATTTTATTCGTTCATTCCTCCATGTTGGCCCCTCTTAAAAAATGTATTTAATATAAAATAATACAATATTAAAATATATATATGTATAAAACGGCTTGTTGTTGTTTTTCCCTTACCGGCCACTAGTTGGCGGAACAGAAAAAGTCTACGAGCTGGTCGGCGTCGTGTGAGCGAAGAAGAAGAAGAAGAAGACGACGAAGACTAAAGGCGATGACGCGTTAACCACATTTGTGCGCGTTTAATTCTTCCCATTTCTCCCTCGTCGTCTTTCTGATCGTTGACGCCGTCCAGTATGGCGGCGGTCGACGTGGAAGACGAGAGTATTTTAGCGTCCATCTTCCAGGATTCATTTCCGGACAGCTGGAGGGACAAGCCGGACTTGGCGGCCTACTTGTCCGAGCTCAGCTCCTTCGGCGTGGACAAGTTGAGTCGAGAAGAGGAGCGCCTGGCCGAGGAGCGGGCTCACATCTTGCAGCAGACCCGGGAATTAGCCTTCACCAACTACCAGACCTTCATCAGGACCGCCGAATGCACGGAGCACATCTACCGAGACTTTGGGCGCGTCGAGACCAGCGTGTCCCGCCTCCTGGACAAGCTCCCCGCCTTGGGACAGAGATGCAGGTGCGACCTCTCACCTTTAGAGGAGGAGCCTTTTTTGTTCTTGTCACCTTGGCAACTGTGGTATGCAACTGGCGGTCAGCCATGCCTGTTTGTTTACCTCTTCTTCCCAGTCTGAGAAGTGACGTCATGACGATGTGCCCTGCAGGTTGTTCGTGAAGGACGCTGAGGAGATGGCAGCCAGTCGCCGCATGAACAGTCTGACGCTGAACCGACACACCGAGATTCTGGAGATCCTGGAGATCCCGCAGCTCATGGACACGTGTGTTCGGAACGCTTACTACGAGGAGGCCCTGGAGCTGGCCACCTACGTCAAGAGGCTGGAGAAGAAGCACTCGGAACTTCCTGTCATCCAGGTGACATTCTTCTCCTCGTTGCAACCCTGATTTCATGACAATTGCAAGCTGAAACATTGTGTGTGCGTGCAGGGAATCGTCCGGGAAGTGCGTCAGTCAGCCCAGCTGATGCTGGTGGGGCTGCTGCAGCAGCTGCGGGGCAACGCGCATCTCCCCGCCTGCCTCCGAGTGGTGGGCTACCTGCGTCGCATGGACGTATTCACGGAGGCGGAGCTTCGTGTCAAGTTCCTGCAGGGCCGCGGCGCCTGGCTGCGCTCTGTGCTGGACGCCATTCCCGAGGACGATCCCTACACACATGCCAGCAAGAGCGTGGAGGCGTGCAGGGTGCACCTCTTCGACATCATCACGCAGTACCGCGCCATCTTCTCCAACGAAGACGACGATGATGGCGCTACACCGGGCCGGCCGGCGGTGAATGAGGCGGCCATCTTCCATGGTTGGGTGCTCCAGAGGGTGTCAGAGTTCTTGGACACTTTGGAGCGGGACCTGCAGCGCGGAGTCGGGGGGCGCCTTGACTCCCTGCTGGGACAGTCCATGTATTTCGGCTTGTCCTTTAGCCGGGTGGGGGCGGACTTCCGGGGGCAGCTGGCAACCATGTTCCAGAAGGTGGCAGCCGAGGCGTTCCAGAAAGCCACGCGGGAGGCGGTGGAAGAGTTTCGGGAGGACATGAACGCCTACGCTCTGGTGGCTCTGCCCTCCGTGCTAGGCGGGACTGCCCCCCCTGCCGCCCCCGGGGTCCAGCCTGGAACACTGCAGCCCCCAATGAGCCTCTTGGACTTCCACCCACTGGCCCACTTCTTAAACAACATCCTGACTTCCTTCAACGAGCTCCGCCTCTGCTGTCCTCTAGGCCTCGCCCGCCACGTCACCACCCACCTGCAGGACGCCCTTCACACGGTAAGCTGCCTGCGGCGGTGGGAGAGGACCGCAAGAAATAACCGCATCTCACTTCCTGTCAGGTGACGCAGCAGCTGGTGGCGTTCCATCGTGCTGAGGAGTCAGCCTTCAGCGAGCGCGAACGGGAGCTCTTCGTGCGCATGTGCCACGTCTACGCCCACGAGCTTCTGCCGTTCATCAACCACTGCCTGCAGACGCTCTTTCCACCCCAGCAGATGGCGCTCATCCTCGGTTAGCATGCACACGGCACACTATGCTAGCTCACTAATGCTAATGTAGCACATACGTAAATATTTTAAATGCCGTAGGGCGTAAGAATTTCCGACATCTTGTTTCTGGACGCATGCACGTCGTTTGTTAGCGTTGTGTGTTTCGCATGCAGGCTTTCCGGCCTCCCAGCTGCACACGTTTGAGCGATTGGGCCGAGTGGACGTGAAGGAGCTGGTGGAGCCGCTGGGATTTGTGGTGCCGGAAGAAGACTTGAACACCGCGCTGAGCGGCGTCACGTCGGACTCTGTGACGCCAGAATCGACAAGCGACCCGGAAGCCGTGTCCGCGGGGTGCGATTCTGGAGAGACAGAGCCGGAGAAGAGCGCCGAAGTGACCGAGCAGACGTTTGAGGAAGACGTGAAGGAACTGGATGAAGCGTTGTCATTGAAACCTGAAATGTGAGTGTATTCTTCTGGCAGCTGGAAGGACTCATCACTGCCATCTAGTGGGCATTAGCTTCTGTTTAGAAATACGATTTGAATCGGGTGCAGTGTTTCCCATACTTTGAATTTTGCAGCTTCTCAATCCCAAATATATATTTATTAATAAATCATACTATTTGATGGTATTTTCATGCATAAAAAATTGATACGCATTAATATAAATGTGTAATAAGGAATAGAGGAGATGAAAGTCTTCTACACTGGTCACTACGTGTCTTACATGTTTGGCAAGACACACAAGCACCAGTAACAGGTTTTTATTGCAGGTTTAAATTCACTCCCAACAGGCACAATTATAATAATGTGTGACTGTTGCAGACATAACCCACAACAAACTAAACTCGCCCTTGACAGCACTTCCTGTCCAACAGTGGAACATTTATAGCAATATGAATGTAAACGTGACTGTAGGGGTGTTATTTCATGTATAGACAGCTCTATTAATGTTCTGTATCTGTATAAAGGAGGTTGTAAACAGGTTTTCTATGCTCCAACTATTGATATACATTAAATTTAAATAAGGAATCGTACATAATTCACTTGTTACAGTCACCAATGAACTGCAATAAACGTATCTGTAAATGTTTGTGTACATTTGATGTTAATCACCCAAAAGGCTCACATCCATACTAAAACTCAAGTTTTTAAAAAGCGCCACTGTGTTTTACATCATGATAATTATGCAAAATAGATGCCACCCTCCCAACCACTACCACAGATAGATGGCAGTCCTGTGGGAAACACGGGTTATCGCGGGGTAGATAGGGTGTTGATGGTGAAGTGGTGAACTGTCAATCACGCCTTTAATAAATCAACAAAGAATGTCTTCTCTTTCATGTTTTTTTTTTTAGGGGGTGGGGGTGTTAGGGACTCCCTACTTCTTCACAAACTTCTTGCGGGCGCAGTTGGGGTTGGCACGCCGCCGGCCCCCCCCACACTGAGCGTCTCGGATGTGCAGGTTGGCGGCTCGGCTGTACACGTCGTTCTCGCAGAAGGGTGAGGCTCCGGCGGCGTAGTCCTCGTCAAACACGTTGGTCTTCTGCCGCGCTTTCCGCGACAAACGCTGCTGAGGGAAGCGCTGGTCCTCCGCCAGCCGGGGATTGTCGCTGTGCTTGCCCCCCTGAGGCAACGGCAACGAGTGCTGCCACGACAAGACATTTATCGTTGGCATTCCAGCTTAGGTGTGATCTTATCTGCGTGTGTGCACACTCACCCTGAGGCCGCGGGGGTTGAGCACTTTAGGGTTTTTGGAGAAGTGCATGTGCATGCTGCCGTCCTTGCTGATGGTCACGGCGATCTTCTTCAGTGTTTTGTTGCCGCACTTCGGACAAAACTCTTTGCTCATATTGCTGGTGGTCCTGATTCGTTCGCAAAAGCAATTAGTTATTTAATAAATCATACAGCATGCAGCCATGGCTGTGATGCACATCTCACATAACTTCCTTGACAGGCCAGCCTTAGCAGCAACAACTGCAATCAAGCGTTTGCCAGAACTTGCAATGAGTGTCTTACAGGAACTAATTTTTGCAGAATTGTTGTCATTCGGCCAGACTGGATGCTTTTCCAGCGTGAAGCGCCTTTTTAAAGTATTCATGTCAGACTCCAAAGTCTCCAATTGTTTTTTCTTCAGCCATTCAGAGGTGGACTTGCTGGTGTGTTTTGGATCATTGTCCTGCTGCCGAACCCAAGTTGGTTTCAGCTTGAGGTCATGGACTTCCGGATTTTTTGGTAGACAGCAGAATTCATGCTTCCATTTATCACAGCAAGTCTTCCAATTCCTGAAGCAGACCCTCACACTACCGCCACCATATTTTACTGTTGCTATGATGTTCCTTTTCTGAATCGCGACATTACTTTTATGCCCCTTCCAAAAAGTTCAACTTCTGTCTCATCAGACCACAGAGTATCTTCCCAAAAGGTCTTCATCGAGATGGGTTCTGGCAAAATAGAGACCAGCCTTAATGTTCTTTTTGTTCAGCAGTGGTTTTGGTCTTGGTTTTTGCCCAGTGTCTTTCTTATGGTGTCTTTCTTAATGACCGTAACTGAAGCAAGTGAGGCCTGCATTTATTTGGCTGTTGTTGTGGGGTCTTTTGTAACCTCGTGGATGAGTCATTGCTGCGCTCTTGGGGTCATTTTAGTTGGCCCACTGTTCACCATATGTGGATGATGTCTCACTGCTGTCCCAAAGCTTTAGAGGTGGCTTTATAACCTTTTCCAAACTGAATAACTTAATTAATCTCAGTTAAGTCGTGTTTTAACATGGGGGACCAATCGTCTTTTCACAGAGGGCCATGTAGGTTTGGATTTCTTTCCCATAATAATAAATAAAGTTTGATTTAAAAACTTGCATTTTGTGTTCAGATGTGTTTTTTACTAATTGTGTGAATGCTGGAGCATTCACACATATAGTATTCTGCACCGTTTTTCATCTATTTATT
>QODF01000014.1:1809598-1830256 GCA_024372805.1 Oostethus manadensis
GTTTTCTATGAAGATTCGTCCCAGGTGTCTTCCCAGAGAAGTCTCTCCTTTGATAAGTGTGTGCGTGGGTGAGAACTGTAGTTGAGGGTGCATGCAGCAGAGGGCAGCTACATTCATGTTATTATGTTGGGTGTTAGCATGCAGCAGCATTGCAGTTGGCATTGCAGTTTAGCCCCAACGTTGCAAGCATTCACACGCAATTTCCCCCGAAATTGCACAGGTCTAGTATTTAAATATGTTGATGACCTGAAACATTTCTGACAAACATGCACAATAAAATATACATTTATAAATTCTATATATTATTTCACAGTAACTCCTCCACTGGCGTTTCGGCGCCTCTAGTGGCGAGCAGGTGTAAAGCACACACTCAGGTACTCACTGGAAGCAGGCGTGACATCTCAGGATGTAATTCCTGGTCTGTTTGATCAACATTCCATTGACTGACACAACATGAAGGCCCATCTGGATCAGAACGTTCTACAAAGACAAGCCCAGAGGTCAAGCGTGTGCTTGTTTGCGGCTCCGGTCGCCACGGTAATGCCACTGACCTGCATGGCGAAGTCTGTGGTCAGGCATCCCACTTTGACCTCGGTTGCTGCCGTCCAATCAGACGAGTCCATCTTCACCTGATGGATGTTGCTAGGTGTGATCCAACCCCCTCCATCTTCATCTTCATCCTCGTCCCCTGGCTCGTTTTCTTTGTCTTCTTCTGACTTTTCCTCCTCTAACCTCCTGTCCGCTTCCTGCACGCCATCTTCCTTCTGTGATGTCACAACATCTCGTTAGGATCATCCCAAAGACCAAACTAGCTCGTGTCCACCCACCAGTAAAGCCAGTAGGTCATCAACGGGGGGCAGCGTTTCTCTCCAGAAGAGAAAGCTGTTAAATTTGTCGTCCTGGTCGCAAGTGGACACACAAGTCGACATGTGCGCATTTGTGACTTCCTGTTTGTTGTCTGCTTCTGAAAGCTGTGGTGGACTCTGAAAGAAAACGCAGCGTGAGACGCTTCCTAATAATGAAAAATCACTCTTTGCTTTCAAACCTCACCAGTAAACTCAGCAGGTCGGCCTCGATGTTTGGGAGAGGTGCTCTCCAGAATTGGAACGTGTTGAACTCTTCTGACGTCTCCCTGGAGGAATCATATGGAGCGTCCTTCGTCGAGTCATGTGGTGTGTTCGTGTCTCTGGAAGGTGCGTGTTTGGATTTCTGCAGGTCACACAGCAAAGATGACGTTTGATTGGGAGAAAGCATCAAGAGGTGACCTCAGGATATGACCTCCGACCTTTGAGGGGAAGTGGAATCCTGCCACGTTGATGGGCGTCTCCGGATGGCGCTGCGTGCTGCTGACACTGACCTAGTTAGAGAAAAAGAAGCAGAAATAGAAAAAAAGACAGGTTTGAGTGTGCTTGGGGTCGGTGGCACAGACCTGGACTTGTGGTTCCGTTCTGAGGTTCTGCGTTCCAACGTGTTCTTGTTCCAGCTGGAAGGTCAGAGCCAGCACTTTGATGTCTGTGGCCGACAGGCTGGGATAGTCTCCTGTCTTCTTGGAAAACTCCGTCACTAAGCAGCAACAAGGTCAAAGTCAAGGTCAGGCAACAAGCCCGCCCCCTTTCTCACGTGACCTCACCCAGTTTGACCACATCCGCACGCGGCTCTCTGAAGGTGAGCTGGTAGGGTAGGAAGGCCAAACTTCTCCTGGTGGCTTTGTCTCGGATCTCGTCCACGACGGCCTTCAGCGTGTAGATGTTCTTTCCGATGTCCTATCATCATCATCGTCATGATTATCACTACCGGCACCATTATCAACATCATCATTACCATCGCGATTATTCTCAACATCATAGTTCTCATCTGCATCACAATCACCACCATCCCCACTATGCCCAATTAGCCTCAATTTCATCATCATTATATCTCCATCTGTAATTGTACCTTTTCTCAAATGTATAATTTGTTATTAAATACATTTTAAAGTTGAGTGTGTATGTTGCTATCAACACTTCACAGAAAGACTCTTCTAAGCAACATGATCACAGTATTTGCTATGTAGAAATGCGCGTGCGCACACAAACAGGCAGGCAACTACAAATGCAGCTCCCCCCTTAGTGAAACCAAAATGTAGAAAGCACCGGATTTTCTTCTTCTTCTTTTCGGCTTATCCCTTCAGGGGTCGCCACAGCGAATCAATTGCCTCCATCTAACTCTGTCTTCTGTATCCTCTTCTCTTGCGCCAACTACCTTCATGTCCTCTTTCACTACATCCATAAACCTCCTCTTTGCTCTTCCTCTAGGCCTCTTGCCTGGCAATTCAAAACTCAGCATCTTTCTACCAATATATTCACTCTCTCTCCTCTGGACATGTCTCCAAAACCTCTAACACGTGCTGTCCCTCCGATGTGCTCATTCCTGATCCTGTCCATCCTGGTCACACCCAAAGAGAACCTCAGTATCTTCATCTAGCAGTTTATCGTTTCATTCCCATCTAACTCACTTAACTACCATAAGTAATCAAGTTGGAGTAGTGTCATTACGTTTTTGCTATGTGTGTGTAAACAAGAGGAGGCTGGACGGCCAGGCCGTCGTCACAAACAAGCTTACATTCGGCCCTCGGTGCTTAATAAATATCCATCACCCTACTCGTTGTCTTCATAATGAGTATTTTCGGGGTTAAACAAGATCAAAATATCACCTGGAGAGGTGCTTTCTTCAAAAAAGCTCCTGCGTCCGCGACAACATGCTCCACTGGGGGCTGCGCCATCTTGGATTTGTGACGCACCAATGACCGACCAATCAGAGAAGACCTTACTGCCACGTTAAACGGTCATTCACAGATGAAGTATATCGCACGCTGATAAAAAAAAACACATATTTTAACGAATAAAACTATTACTAGTAAATAATAACAATAAATGTATAAATAATCAACAGGGGGTGACGGTCATCGACCGGGATGTATCATGTGACGCTTTGTTGACGTTCAGGCAGCTGAAACAAGATGGCGGCGCGCTGGAGCAGCGAGAATGTGGTGTTGGAGTTTCGCGATGCACAGGTGTGTCGTTTATAAGGATTGTTTCTTTGTTTTAAGACCTTTATCTCACTTGGCGTGCAGCTGCTAGCCACACAGGCTAACTTTGAATACTTTCTCCGACTCTTTGGTCCAGAGGCGAATCAAGAACGTAAAGTCAGGCTAAACAACGTAGTAGTAATCGTAGTCAACAAAGGTCAGAATGAGCAATCAGTCTACATTACTTTCGTACGGTGCGCCTCGACGTCCAAACGCGCAAAACACAGAAATGACCCCAAATTTAAAAACAAAAGACAACTTCTAGCGATTTAACCTTTGAATTTAAAAAGGGTTGTAACGGCTTCAAAAAATAGTTTAAAGAGATTTTGTTGTTCCCTTGACAAAAGCAGGTCACGTGACAAGACTTAGTTTTGCCAGAGCCCATGACAAAGATGACTCTTGCGTTACCATGGTTACCAACCCGATTGATACACTCTGGAAGATGTTGCAGCCGGTCATCAGTCACGCCACATGTCCACTGCTGACCATGTTGTTTGTGTTGCCAGGCAACCACCATGTCTGTGGACTGTCTGGGCTCCCACGCTGTGCTCTCCGGGTAAGTCGCCGCGTTAACGGGCTGCTCTGACTTGAAAGGTCACTTCGTGTCCCTCCTCCCCATCAGGCGGCGTTTCCTGTACATGGTCAACTTGGAGGCACCGTGTGAGCTTGCGAGGAAGATGGCTCGCCACAGTAAGTGGGACGTGGGCACGGTCCAGTGGAACCCTCACAAGTCCCATTCGCACATCTTCGCCGCCTCGGTCAGTTTAGCTCCCCGTGCCCTCGCATCGACTCACTTCCTGTTTGACGCTTCTCACTCACTTGGTGTGTTTTCCAGAGCAACCAGCGCGTGGACCTGTACTCGTGGAAGGATGGCAGTGCCGGAGATGTCCACACGTCCCTGCAAGGACACACGAGAGTCATCAGGTAATGACTGGAGATGTCCGCCAGTCGGGTCCACGTGGACTCACTGTGTGCGTGTTGCAGTGATCTGGACTGGTCGTGCTTTGAGGCGGAGTTCCTGGTCACCAGCTCCGTGGACACATACATATACATCTGGGACACCAGGTAGCTGAGAAGGACGCGCAAAGATCCAGGCCCTAAGCGTTTGACATGGCTGATGTTCTTCTCCACAGAGACACTCGGAAGCCCGCTGTGGCTCTGTCTGCTGTTGGTGAGAACGCACAACAACATGCCCACTCGGAACTTCTTAGATCCTATTTTGTTGATTTGCATGGGCCGGACTTTACTTGGTGATCACAAAAACGACGACTTTCACTTTGACTGGAGTGTGACAACTAAAAAAGCGGACAACGAAGATAAATGTGAAAACGGATGTTCTTGCATGTCATGTTTCAGCGGGTGCGTCTCAAGTGAAATGGAACCGCAGGAACCAGAACCTGCTGGCGTCCAGTCATGATGGAGACGTTCGGATCTGGGACAGAAGGGTGAGAAACGCAATGAAACATCTTCACCCATACGTGATCTTGTGTGTGGTCACAGTGTGTGTCGTCCAAGCAGAAGCCCAACACGGCCGCTGAGTACGTGGCGGCCCACTTGTCCAAGATCCATGGTCTGGACTGGCACCCGGACAACGAGTTCATCCTGGCCACAAGCAGCCAAGACAACTCAGTGAGGGTGAGGGTCAACACGTGTACTGAAGCCACCACATTCCCAGCATTCCCAGTCATCAAGCGTATGGTGTGTGTGTGTTTGTGTGTCTGTGTTGTTCAGTTTTGGGATTACAGACAGCCCAGGAAGTACCTGAACATCCTTTCGTGTCAGGTGCCCGTGTGGAAGGCTCGCTATACGGTGAGAACTTCGCTGATGATCCACAACCATCAACAACAAGCTGCAATTTACTGTGTGTGTGTGTGTGCGTGCGCGCCCGTGTGTGTGTGTAGCCGTTCTCTAATGGCCTGGTCACAGTGATGGTCCCTCAGCTGAGACGTGAGAACAGTCTTCTTCTGTGGTCCACGCTGGACCTCAACAGTCCAGTCCATGCCTTCGTGGGACACGACGACGTTGTTCTTGAGTTCCAGTGGAGGCCGCAGAAAGAAGGTGCGTGCACGCCAAGGTCGAGGTTTCGCCTCTTTTTGTGGTTGCGTGAGTGCACATCCATGTTTGTGTCGTCTGTCGCAGGTACTAAAGACTACCAGCTGGTCACATGGTCCAGAGATCAGACTCTGAGGATCTGGCGGGTGGACCCTCAGCTCCAAAAGGTGACCTTCCGGTGGTCCTGGTCAGATGCGCGACACGTAAATTGTGACTTCTTCTCGTCAAGCAGCTGTGTGTCAGCGACTTGGTGGACGACTTGATGGATGAAATGTCCCTCAACACGGACAAGTCGCCGACGTCCAGTGACCCTGACGGGCAATACGCCAGAATCCCTGCCGGACAAAACCTGCATGGTGACACGCACGTCTGTCCACCTGCATCCCACCCTCCCTCTGTATCTCACTGCCCCTACTCCACCTGCTCTTTGTCAATCAGACCAAGATGGCGCGGCGGACTCAGGTGGTCGCCAGGACTCGGCTGCGTCCTCAAGTCTCCCTCAGACGCTGCAGCAGGAATTCTCTCTGGTCAACCTCCAGATCAGGAACGTCAACGTGGAGGTGAGCCGTGCGCACAATGGGTCAAAACAATGTGGCGGTGGTGAAGATACCAATGTTGTTTGGTTTTTTTTGTGGGGCGGGCGGGGACAGATGGACGCGATGAACTGCAGCTGTGTCGTGTCGGCTCATTTTGGGAGTCATCAGGTCCGACTGCTGATGAAATTCCCAGGACAGTATCCCAACAACTGTGCCCCTACCTTCCAGTTTGTCTCCCCGACGACCATCTCCACAGCCATGAAGAGCAAGATCCACAAAGTGCTCCTGAATGCACCTTGAGTCCTCACTTTTAACATCTTGGGCGCGCCTCACGTGTCCTCTTGCCTTTCAGATCCTCACAGACGTGTCCCTGCAGAAGGTCAAAAGAAACCAGAACTGTCTAGAACCTTGCGTCCGACAGCTTGTGTCTTGTCTCGAGTCGGATATGGTGAGAACGTCCCCATCAACCCATTTATGCTACTAACAAATGGAAGAAAAAATAATGTTCCTCCTCAGACGCAGGACGACAGTCCTTCCTCAGGCCCCTTCGTCCTGTCCAATCCTGTTGCTCCATCGCTGCAGGCCTTCCCTCGAGTCACCAACACGTACGGATCCTACCAGGTAAGCATCTCAACACACCTGTTTACCCGTGGTAATACTCCTGCTGCGACTGACACACACACGTTTTTGCAGGACGCCAACATCCCCTTCCCCCGCACGTCAGGGGCTCGGTTCTGTGGCACCGGATGTCTGGTTTACTTCACACGACCGATCACTATGCACCGCTCAGCCCCGCCCACCGAGTCCACTCCCAGGTCAGTCACTGATCTTGTCACTGTTTGCAGTTTTTGTGCTTAGCTAATTAGGGTGTGTGTGTCAGGTCCCTTTCAGCTCTGTCGGCCTATCACAGCGGCGTGTTGACCCCCATGAAGATCCGCTCGGAGAGTCAGAGCGCCCTGCGTCTGTACAGCGGCAGTCCAACTCGCTCGGACAAAGACACCGTGTCCATCTCGTCCTTCTACTACAAAGAGCGGGTGACGCACGCACACGCACACCGGTTGTCGTTGCAATACCTGCTGTTTGTTAGTTCAAGGGCCTTGGGAGAGCAGAGCGCCTGCTTCCAAGACACTAGCTAGCAAAACTAAGTTAAGCTGTCCCCTCTAGAAATCTCGCCGTTTTAAGACCAAGCGGGACGGGGCGGACTACGGCAGTCGGTCCCTCAAGTTGGCGGGAAAGGTGATCATCCAGGAAATCTCCTGCCTGCTTCCTGTCCACAAAGTCCTCGGAGAGAATTACATGTCCGTGAATGCAACGTTCCATTCTACTTCCGTGTTGTCAGCTGAACACTCTGCATGGTCTGACTCGATGTCTGTCTCATCCTCATCCTAGTCTGAACATGCGTGACATCCAGGACACGTGTCAGAAGAATGCAGCCGCCGCGCTAGCAGCCGGACGTCGAGATGTAGCCAAGGTAGGCCGTCCTGACCGCGTCGCCATAGCAACTGATGTTAATGAGTGTCAACACGTGTGTGTGTGTGCGCACAGGTGTGGGCTTTGGCATCCGCAGCAACAAGTCATGACCTGAGTCCAGACGCACACCCGGACAAAGACGCTCCTTGGGCGAGTCATCCGTTTGGTCGCCACCTGCTGGACACGCTGTGAGTTGTTTTCAAATCGCTGTGAGTGTGAGTTTTTGTGTAATTGAAAAAAATGATATGGGGGGTCTAACATGCTGTGGTGGGTTTCACATTCAGCGTGGACCACTACAGTCACATGAGCGACGTTCAGACGCTCGCCATGCTGTGCAGCGTCTTCACAGACTGTCACTCGCCGCACAGTCCGCCGCAGTCTCGCCCCCCCTCGTTCCTGCCCCCGCACTCACGCTACGTAAGTGGTGACACGCCGTGCTGGCTAGCAAGGCTGGCACTCTTGCACAGGAAGTGATGTCATGTGACCTCTGCTCAGCCCAGCTTCACCCCCGAGCTGACGTTCCCGTCCGCGTGTCGAGATTCGGAGCGTGCCAACTCCTGGAGCGAGTCATCCCCCGATGACGGTCGATATAGCAACCAGGGTTACGCTGACCCATGCGAACGAGAGAACGAGCAGCATGACATGAACAAGAGGTGGCTCCCCTCGGCTTCCACACGCAATGTTAAGATAGCACTGAGATGTCACTTCCTGTCCTCCCGCAGACTTTTGGACCCAACCAACACGCTGCAGTTTGATGACTTCAAAAAGTACTATGGCGAAATTCTGTACCGCTGGGGCCTCCAAGACAAACGAGCCGACGTTCTCAAGTTTGCTTCCTGTCCGCCGGAACCGCACCAAGGAGTCGGTACGCCGCCGATCCAAGCCGTTGCACAGACTTCCTGTACGTTCCGCCTCGATGCTAACTCCCTGTGTGTCTCGACTTCCTGCTCGCAGAGTTCGGTGTGTTCTGCTGCCACTGCCGCAGTCAGGCGCAGGGGACGCAGTGCGCCGTGTGCAAGCGCCTCACCTTCCAGTGCGCCGTGTGTCACGTGGCCGTGCGGGGCTCCTCCCACTTCTGTCTCAGCTGCGGGCATGGCGGGCACACAGGTCACATGATGGACTGGTTTCGTTGCCAGGACGAGTGTCCGGCGGGCTGCGGATGCCGCTGTCTGCAGCAAAGTGTCTTCTGATGAGCCTTGCATTGCTGATGACGATCATTGTGAATAGTGTTGTTTATTTTCTGCTGTCAAACAATAAAAAAGGTATTTTCTTCAAAGAATGACATCATCAGTTCAGTTTCTCCCTATGGTACGTGAAAACAGTGCTCAGAATGTTCAACTGTGATGGGGTCGCCGGTCACTTTGCTTCCAGCGATGACGATGTGACGCTCTTCACCCTGCAAGAATAATTCGTATAAATAAGTCAGCCGTGGTTGCTGAAATCCATTACAAAATCTTAAGTGCGGGGGCAACTGACCTTTTCAGTAGCTCCTCTGTGGACACCATCTCTCCATCATCATCACCATCACTTTGCCCTGAGCTGCTGGAGGGCATCTCTTCTTTCTTCTTCTTCTTCTTGTCCTGCTGCTGCTTCACTTTGTGTTTGTGCTTCTTGGCTTTCTTCTTCTGGGGAACAAACTCATATGTGAACTCCCCCCCCAAAAAACACTTCACAATAAAAGTGTACCTTCTTGTCTTTCTTGTGTTTGTGTTGCTTCTTGTTCTTATGTTTCCTGTCCTTGCTCTTCTCGCACTCTCGGGGCGAGGTGGCCCGCCCTGTGGCTGCATGGGGAACAACAAGGCGATCAATCAGCCAATGAGATGGAATGTGTGACGTGGGGGGCGGGGCCTGAGGGACTCACCTGGACCGAACCATGGAGGCGGTAGCTTGGGGCCAAATTCGAGCGCTTCCTGTGATGGTAAGTGACAGGAAACTGCAGCTAAAAAATAATTACAATATAAAACATCTGATCAGCGAACTGACAATGGACGTTGGTCAGACAAAAAGGAAGCTACCGGTCTGCTGCAAGGAATTTGACCCTGATGTTGTCACGGTGTTTGCCACGCCGCTCGGCGCGGACGAAGACGACGATATGTTGAAAAGGTGAGAGCTCGTCAGTTCTGACTTAATGCCTTCCTCTTTTGGTTCCTCCTCCTCGCTGTCCTCATCTGATGATGAGGATGACTTGTCGTCTGAGGAACTGGCAAAGATAGCCTTGAACAGGTCCATGGGGGGTCGGCTCTCCTCCTCCACCTCTTCATCCTCGTCCTCCTCCTTCTCATCATCATCATCATCATCATCATCCGTATTACCATTCCCGTCCTGTGAGAGGTCACGGGATGAGTTGTCACTCCAAAGAGGAGAAAGTCTTCACATGAACAAACACATACCTCCCTTCTGTCTTTGGCTGTCAGCTCGGGGGTTCTACTGGACGACGCTTCTGTTGCTTGGTCCACTTTGGTGTCACTTGTTTCCTCGCTGGCCTCACTGATAGGGTGACTGACAAGGTCGCTCTTATCCCCCTCCTGGTCCCATCTGGACTTCTTGCTGTTCTGCAGAACCTTTGCTAGGGCTGAACACGGGCAAGGAAATATCTCTCATGAGTTTTGACATGGACCACGGACGTCGGCCTACATCACGTGACTATGGACCAGAAAATAAATGATGGCATACATGGTTTAGGAAGCACACCACATGACTACTGACATGGGAAGTCCAGAAAGTATGTCACGTGATTACTGATGGGGACCAGGAAGTATGCCACATGACAATGAACCTGGACCAGGAAGTATGTCACATGACTACTGACAAGGACCCGGAAGTAGGTCACATGACTATTGACATGTACCTGGAAGGATGTTACACAACAATAGACTTGGACCTGAAATTAAGTCACATGACTACCGACTGGGACCAGGAATTTGTCACGTGATTACTGCCGTCACATGACTACACACATGGCCCGGGAAGTACGTCACATGATTATGGACATGAACCAGGAAGTCACATGACTGCTTACCTGCACGTTCGCCGTTCTCTGTCACCGTCAGGAAGTTGAAGACAGAAAACCTGTCTCGCTTCACTTTGGGAAGACCAACTACGGATGACCTGCAGTGACAGTCACGTGACATGAAACATGAAACGGTTTAGTCCAAGAGGTACCCTGTGTGTGTGCGTGAGTGTGTGTACCCAGGGTAGGGGTCAGGCACGTTGAATCTCCTGCACAGAATTTTCTCGGGATGCCACTCAAATGTTTCTCTGGTGAGCTGCCCAAACATTTTCATCTTGACAGCCGCCTGTTTGTCATCCAGGTCCCCCTGACGACCACACACACTTCACGTCACATCTTACGTAAACAAAGCACTGCACCACTCAGTGGCCACACCTCCTGGTCACGATCCACTTCCACGTGGTCGTCGTCTTCCTCATTTTTGGCTCGAGTGAAGCGACTCGATAGCACAGAGGAAGTGGGCCGGTACAAGATGGAAGCTCGAACAAACTCCTCCCCTTCACGGCTGCGCTCCCACTCCGTCATGGCTGGATCCAAACTCTGTTTCAGGGCGTCTGAACACACGCATACACACGTCACATATAACATTTTTAAGTTCTGCGATTTCAAAAGAAAAACACAGACAGGGCAGTCGTGTGAAAGGGGAGGAGCTCGTAGGTGAACTGCATGATGGGGATGGCACCTTTGTCTCCCTGCTGGAGGCGACTCAGGTACAAGTCGTAGCGCGCTTGCTTGCCGGCGTTGTTCTCGAAGGGCTTGAACGTTAGCGAGGAGGTGTGTCCTTTCCATGCCGCCATGGCCTGCTGCTGCTGCTGCAAACTGGGGGATGAGGCGATGCCGCCACTGCCGCTTAGGGGCATTGAGGCCGCTGGTCGCCTGGCATTGTGGGCCGGGGCGGTTGCAGGTGCAGGCGTTGTTGCTGGGGCAGCCCCAGACGAGGTGCGGAGGCGGAGCAGTCGCTCTCGGTCTTCAGGCCTCAGCAGCTCCATGACTGAAGTGGGACCTGGACAGGAAGAGGAGGGTCATCACTTGAGAACCAATCATATCTCACTTGGGCCAAACGATGACATCATTATCATATTTGAGAAGCTCCTGGCTGCGATGCCAACGGACACTCATGCGCATGACACCACACACCCCAAGGGGCAGCGCTCTTTTCCTACCTTTCAATGAGTCTTCTCCTAGCAGCGTTCCCCTCTGGCTGGAAACCAGCTGATGGCGTCCTCCTTGTGAATGCTCCTCTTGGACCATGTGACCCCTGGATGACCTCAGAGCTTCGGCCAGTGCCGCACTGATACCGGTCACATGTGAAACCTCCACTTGAGGGCGGAAATGATGTACGGGACGATAGTTGGTGGGCAGCACTGGGGGACGGAAGATCTGCAGACAGACAAGAAAAGTTCATTTGTCAACGCTTAGATATTCAAAGATGTCACTCACAGTTTTGTCTTTTTCAGCATTCTGTGCCAACGTGAAACCTTCCAAGATTTTACCAATGTAGGAGGCCTCCTTGAGGTCTGAAAACACAACACAGATATCACCAGGATGCCACTTAACTAATGCAGCTCTTCTTCATTAAATGTACTTGGACATCTATAACATTTTCTAACTTGGTTTTCTGGACTGGTTCTGAGGTGCGGTCCACCCATAGAGGCCATCTCCAGGCTCCTCCCCTTCCAGCACCGTGTCGTATTTGGACATGGAGTCTCTGTGGTACACATCTTCATCCTCATCCTCCAATGCCCCCACGCCAAAAGCCTGTGGGTGAAAAGTCACAAGCACCGTTTAGAGTGCAGAGCGTCGTCCTTTTCAAAACGCAGACCAGTCCTCTCACCTGACCGGCCACGCCTCCTCGCCGTGAGCGGTTCAATTCTTCTCCAAAGAGTCGACTCCTCAAGTCCGAGTGCGGCTTGAACAAGTCAATGTGTTCGTTGGCTCCCCCGGCTTGCAGTGCCAGCGCCGGGTCCAAACCGCTGTAGCCCAGACCCTGAAGCCCGTTCCTGGGACTGAAGTCCACCGCGGTCACATCTTTGGGGGCGAAGGTCACGTTGTCAGGAGCAAACTCTTCATCCTCCTCCTCCTCCTCCTCCTTCTGTGGGACACAGTGCCAATCACAACTACACCGATCCGGGCCACAGTCTCCAGCAGAACACCCACCTCAGAACCCTCCGAGCCGGTGGGGGGCGGAGCACAGCCGTACACTCTGGTGGTGCTGTCTGGTGGCATCAGAGACAACATTCTTGTGCTTTCTTGTCAAACGTCCATCATGGCGGCATAGCAGCCAAACACTACCTGTATGCTGGCGGCGAGCCCTCCTCTTCACACGAGGCCCCACCCCCTGTCCCGGTTTCCAGCCCATCTTCATCAAGAGCTCCACACCCACCGAAGACCTGCCACACAAGAGCACAATAATTTGATTTGGTTCTTTCTTTGTTAATCTATGACAGCTACCTGGCAGGGGTAATCAGTTCCTCCAACATTGTGTCTCCTGGGATGAGCGCCGTCTGAGCGTTCACCGCCCTCGCCTTGTCCCCCACGTTGCGGCCGGAAGCAAACGGTTGCGTGGTGGTGATTTGGGAAGGGGCGATGCCATGCTCGCCCATATCCTGAGAACAACCACAGCAACAACATGTCGTCAACGTCGGCACTGCCAGGAGAATTCCAGCTAGGTTAAAAAGGAGACGGGAACCGAACCTCCTCATCCATGTAGTCTTCCGGTGTGGCATGATGCTTCTCCGCCTTCTGTTGTCGTGACGACAAAAAGGTTGACGGCGTCCACCCTGAAGTCACAACAGCTCATGATGCACACACGTGAACGATGGAAGCTGTTGGTTCTAATCAGTGAGCACAATGCCGCACATTCACATGAATCTCCCACTACATGGGAACAGAACCATATCTAAATGACGACGACGACGGCTCCATCATCCTCAACGGTTCTTACAAAGTTTCCTCAACCGGTAAGTAAGCTGACCTTCTTTGGAGCCAACGGTGTTGAAATAACCAGCAGAAAATCCTCCAGTGAAGGCGCCATGAAACCTCTGGTACCGCCCCTTTTCATCCTTGACTGTCTGCTCGTGGAGGGGGACTGGCTTCCTCGGGCCCTCGTCTGAAACACAAACATAAATAGACACCTCAGTCTTAAAACTAACAACTTCATTAAACACAAACAAACACACGCTGTCGTGTAACACGCGGCCACAATCTCTGTCACCCGCACACTCAACCAAGGGATCTCAGAGTCAGAAGTGACATACTGGGGAACAGGAGAATAGTACTATACATACTTACATGGGGTGTATATAATTGTGATCATATACATGATATACTGAATAATTATGGTATTTACAATGTTGCAGGTTACAATACAATTTACAGTGTAATGTCCAAATAGTATGTAGTGCAAATGATCAGAAGTGCAAAAACTAGCAATACAAGTTCACTGTGTTGACATCCAAGGTAAGGAACATAGGATGTAGTGCAAATGCTCATGGGTAAAAATAGCAGGGGGGGGTGTTAGGAGTTCAGTAGTTTGACAGCCAGGGGAAGAAACTGTTATTGAGCCTGGTTGTTTTGGCGAGCAGTGCTCCGTATCGCCTACCGGAGAGGCAGGAATTGGGACAGTCTCCTTTCGATGGTATTTATTATATACGCCCACAATTAGTCACACACAACCAATTTATTTTTATGTATTTGTCGTTATCTTCACATAAACATATAAACAAACCGAACAAAACACTGCCTGAAGTGCTGGTCCCTCACATTCAGCTAAGCTAACATGTCAAAGCCCAAAGCTGTTCTTTTGCTCGACGTCATATCAAAGACTCCCTCCCGCACAAATAACTACAACGTGCAGAATAAAGCTCGCAGACGTTATTTACCTTCTTCCAGTGGCTCCAGGGGAGTTCCATAAGTCACAAAATCCTGGCTCTTGCCACCGTCACCCGCCATGTTGCTAGGACTCGTACGGCGGCCGCAGAAGGACAAAGCGCTCCTGACACGAGCCCGGCACACGGCGGCCGAGCGACATCTAGTGGTGAGATCTTGGAATTCACGATTTACAACCACTATGTCTCTCTATCTAGCTATCTATGGATTGCTCGTCGGACTCTGAGCGTCTGTGATTGGAAGATCTGTCTGAGAAGGAATAAATTTTTGATTGACAGTGAAATTAACGAATCAGCGATCTTGAAGTACAAACTTGCATTTTCCAAGTTTTTCATTTCGTTGTTCTGAACTGATCCGGAGACTTCACCGATCCCCGCAGACGGAGGGTAGGATTTACATATGAATGAATAAACACATTTATGATGTAAACAAGTTTCCCTTCCTTGATTGACCACCAGCCGCCACTGCCATCTGCAGTATCTATCTATCTAGCTAGGTAGCTAGGTAGCTAGCTAGCTCCCTAAGTACCCACCAGACGGCGCTGTCTACTGAGAATTGAGACATATTTCTTTAGCGTTAGTGCTCACTAAACCCCACTCAACAAACTAAATCAAATATTTGTAAATAAAAAAAATATCAGAATGTGGACAATATTTGACATTTAAATACACTTGTTGTTATTCGGCTCATCTCTTAAAAGAACCAACACAATGAGGCCCATACCATCCTCAGTTGACCTTTGACCTCCTTGTGTCAAAAAGAAGAGGAGGATATCTTCTCCCCACGGAGAGCTTGCATGGCTGATGCCTATCTACAATGAAGACAGATAACGAGTGAAGTAGTTGAAAAGTCAGGGCATCTTTCCTCTCAGATGCTTCTCTGTGCTCCTGAAGTACACATGACCCGAGTCCAGCCTCAGGTCACGTGACCCGGGTCTGTTCCTGGTCAAAGTCTTCCAGCGTTCCAGAGTAAACACTCAGCAGCAGAGGGGAGAAAGGGAAAAAAGAGCAGAACATTCCCCACAATGCTGAGAGCTGCCAGCTCACATCTGCGGGGGGACGGAGAAAGGACTGTTGGGGGCGGTTTGGACTCAGGCCGAGCCCCAATATGGACTCTTGCGGGGGGGTTCATGATTGGGAAAGACTTTGAACTTTTCCAACTTAAATGTGTGTCATTTTAGATCATGTGACATGTGTGCACATGAATTCTAAAGCGTCAAACACGTCCGATGTGTCCACCTTTTACCTTCCCCCTTGCCCAGCAAGACAGAAAGATGATCTGAAATAAAACACAAACAATGGTCTGCATCCTTTTGGCTTTCACATCAACAAAACCTCAGTAAAAAGTCTTTACTGACTAACCAACCAACTAAATAACTAACCAAATGACTGCCTGACTAACTTACCAAAGGACTAACTAAATGACTGTTTGAATGCGTGACGAGCTGATTGAATAGCTACATGATGGACTCATACTGACTAACTGACTACCCAAACAACTAACTACACAAATGACTTACTACCTGATGAATAGACTTATTGATGGACTAACTAAAGAACTAGTTACCTGACTAACTACCTAAAATGTATTAAATAACTGACAAATCCCTGAATCAACTGACTAAGTAACTCAATAGAAAACTAACTAAATGACTGATTAACTAACTGACTAAAGGACTCACTAAATGACTGACTAACAGACTAGAAGACTAACTAAGCCACCGACTACCAAAATAACTGACTGGCTGACTGATTAACAAACGGACCAGAGGAGTAAAGAAATGACTTCATTACTAATTAACAAAGTGACAAACTGAAGAACTAACTTAATGGCGGAAGAGTTGACTTAGGAGCAAACCAAATTCCTGGTCCATGTTCATTGTCATGCTGACTAAAAAACTAAACTACTGCCTAATTAAGTAACCGACCAACTAAATGGCAGACTAACTGACTAAAGGATTGACCAAATTGTCAGACTGACTAACTAACTAACTAACAAAATAATTTACTGACTGACAAACTTACTGACCAAAATAAACTGCTGACTTAAGGACTAACTATTTGACTGACTAATTATGTAACGGGCTAACTAACTAAATGACAGACTGACTGAATGACTGCCAAAAACAAATGACTGACTGACCAAAGGACTGGCGAGATAACTGACCGACTAAGTAACTGACTGAATAACTGACCAAACTAAATTGCTGACTAACGGACTAAACGACTGACCAGTTAAGTACCTGACTAACTGACTACATATATTATATTGACAGGATAATGGACTGATTAACCGACTAACTGATCAAAGGACTAAATAGATGACTTACTCACCAATTAAAAAACTGATTGACCGACTAATAAATGACAGAAGTGGGAGTAAGTCACTCATGTACAAGTCACAAGGACCAAGTCCTTACCTTCAAGGTACAAGTAAGCTCGAGTCAATCTTTATGAGAACCAAGCAAGTCAAGTCGAGTCACTGCTTTTGGTCTCAAAGTTGTGTCAAGTCACACAAGTTTTAATTAGGCCAGTTTTACAGATTCAAAGTTTAAAAATAAGTACAACAAATACAAACAACTTGTAGGGCCAAACTGAGCTGAGTTGCAAAAAAACAACAACAAATACAGTAAATGAAATAATAAATCCAATTAGTTGTCCTGATCATTTAGGATATCGAGATTAAAAGTCGTAATATTAAGATGTTTGAAGTCGTAATTTTACGGGAGTCAGAGTGGTAATTTAGCGTGTCAATGTGTCATACGTGTCATTATACTTTTCATAGCTGTCTCAGACAAGGAAGGCAAGGAAGGAAACTTTCCTCTGGCTTCAGACGAGCTTTTATTTATAAACAGGAAAACAGAGCAGTTGGGTACTGCCAGGTTAGCATGGGCTAGCGTCGTCTCACTGCTACACTCTAATACCCCGCCCCTCCACATACGACACCGGTTCACAGCGGTCTCAGGCAACGCCTATAAAATGAAGTTGCGACTGTTATCCCCGTAAAGTTACGTTTTTACTCTTGTAATATGACAAATCTTTTCACGTACATATACAACAATATTGTCGTCAATTTCCGACTTCATTCTTCGAAATCATGATGATTTCAATGCTTCATTTAACAGGCATTGACCGAGACAGCTATAAACACAGGGGACCCCTTGACCTGGGTCAAAGGTTACATTACGACTTATTTTCCCCCAACTGATTTGAAAAGGCTGAACTGCCACGCGAGGAGAACGACACAACCTCAGCCGTAACTGAGGCTCTTCAACAGGAAGAGGATGAATAAAAACAACAACTTTTCTGTTATGTTTGAGTTTTACTTCCGCGGTACGGGCGCTGTTTGGAAATAAGGTACATAAACAAACATTCATAAACTCTTTCTGTGTCTTCTTTGCGGCGTATCCATGTTGTGTTCTGCCAGATTGCGTCGAAGTAAGCGCATGCGGAAAATAAAGGTTCCCGAAAGCCGACTTGATAAAATACAATCATAGTTATATTTTGGATATTTGAAAAATACAACAAAGCGTTTAACCAAAAACAAGTCTTTTCTAGTCAATCTCAAGTACAAGTTAAGTCTAAAGTCAAGAACATCAATGTCAAAGTCAGGTCGATTCTTTTTGGAACATTTGTCATGCAAGTCCTTAAAATTGCCACTCGAGTCTGACTCGAGTCAAGTCATGTGACTCGAGTATCTCATCTCTGCTAAATGATTACCTAGAGTAAATGACGGGCCACCTAAACGACTGACTAACCGTCTAAAGAACTACCCGAAGGACTAAAATGATTGGGTAATTAAAGGACTACGAAACAAACGGATCAACAAGTTTAGCTCATGTTTTTACACGCAAAGAAGGAGGACTGTTAGCTGGGCATCAGGTCGCAAAAGTTAAGATATCGCTCACTTCCTCCTGCCTCTTCACAATAAAACCTTTCTCTGACAAGTGCTGCCATGTGGCGAGAGCCGAGAGCGTCAACCTCGCCACGAGAGTCGTCGTACCATGACCGCCGTGCGACCCCAGGTCCACCATCTGACAGGGTGAGCGCTAACTAGCGGAGGTGTTAGCACGTCACATGCTGGGGCTAAAGGTAAACGTAAAGGTCGCGTTGACAAACGCGCCACTGTTGCCTTATAATCGCACGCTAGTTAGCCGCACGTTAGCTGGGGATTATCGCTGCCTTCCAAAGTATGACGACGTGCACGAGGACAACGTGAGCCAATCTGCTGAGGAATGTGTCCAACTTTTTACCGCCAGTCTTCAGTGATACACCAAATGTCAAAAGGTCACGCTGAAGGACAACTGAGTCATGTGACGCGTCCAACTAAGCGGTTACACTGCATAGACATATAGCGTGTACAGTACGGACTTGCACGTAGCTCAAGGGGACATGACTATGACTCAGCACAATAAAGAAAAACAGGAAGTGGTTTCTCCAGCTTCCTCTCATCCGCAGACTCGTGATGACAGCGATCTTAACGAACATCAGCCGTCATGCTATCGACAGCGTGGACATGGAAAGTGTCGCTGTGGGTGTGTCAAGTCCCCAATTGAGCTTCACTGATCGGACAACCGAAAGTCACGTGACGTGAGGGCCGAAGGACAGGATGGGCAAGCAACTGGTGGACGTTGCTTCAGCGTGGTGATGAAAGTCTTCTTCTTCTTCTTCTTCTTCTTCTGCGGTCTGCTCGTTGTGTCAAATTTGTGTTGGTCCAACAGGAAGTTGCAGGTTAGCAAACGGAGCTCGTTAAGACGCGCGGTGGGCGGAGCCTGCGATTACCTAAGAGGGCGCAGTGGGAAACAAAGCATGTTACATCAGCAGCTCTTTGTTTCTTGGCCATCAACATGCTAATAGCATTAGCCGCAAGCTCCTGTCATGTCGCCTTTTCCAAGGCCGAATTAAAGGTCCAAAGTCCAAAGCGGACGTCACACTTCAACAAGCACAATCAAGACATTTTATCCATCTGGTAGCACTCTGATTTTCTTTTCCCAACCAAAACAACACCTCTTTTTTCATCTGGGATGTGACCCATGACATCGTCACTCTGACAGTGACTGATAGGATGGTGACCTTTTTATTGTGACAGATGCTTTTATTGTGAAGCATGTGTCTGCAAAAACACACCTTCGTCATGTTCTGTCTCATTCAGTTTCCACAGTAATAAGCGTTTGCTAAAGCCTCTTTCAATGGACTCACCTGTGCAGAGGCTAGCTCATGCTAATGCAGGCTAACTCTAGATAATGCAGGAGCTGTGTTTTCATTGTCTCAACTTACTTCCCGAGAGTTTATGAAAGTGCATAAATGGACACGTAACCAAGATAACATAAAGTAATCCAGAAAAAACACATGCTAATATAAGCTAACACATGCTGACGTGGGCTAACAGAGGCCACGACAGGCTAACTTATGCTAATGCAGGCTAACTCGAGATAATGCAGGAGCTGTGTTTTCAATGTTTCAACTTACTTCCCGAGGGTTTATGAAAGTGCATAAATGGACACAAAGCCAAGATAACATAAAGTAATCCAGAAAAAACACATGCTAATACAAGCTAACACACGCTGACGTAGGCTAACAGATGCCAAGACAGGCTAACACATGCTAACTCAAGCTAATGCAGGCAAACTCGAGATAATGCATGAGCTGTGTTTTCAATGTTTCAACTTACTTCCCAAGGGTTTATGAAAGTGCATAAATGGACACAAAGCCAAGATAACATAAAGTAATCCAGAGAAAACACATGCTAAATCATGCTAATACAAACTAACACACGCTGACGTAGGCTAACAGAGTCCAAGACAGACTAACACATGCTAGCTCATGCTAATGCAGGCTAACTCGAGATAATGCAGGAGCTGTGTTTTCATTGTCTCAACTTACTTCCCGAGGGTTTATGAAAGTTCATAAATGGACACATAGCCAAGATAACAAAGTAATCCAGAAAAAACACGTGCTAAATCATGCTAATACAAACTAACACACACTGACGTAGGCTAACAGAGTCCAAGACAGGCTAACACATGCTAACTCAAGCTAATGCAGGCTAACTCGAGATAATGCAGGAGCTGTGTTTTCATTGTTTCAACTTACTTCCCGAGAGTTTATGAAAGTGCGTAAATGGACACATAGCCAAGATAACATAAAGTAATCCAGAAAAAACACATGCTAAGACAAGCTAACACACGCTGACGCAGGCTAACAGAGGCCAAGACAGGCTAACACATGCTAACTCAAGCTAATGCAGGCTAACTCGAGATAAAGCAGGAGCTGTGTTTTCATTGTTTCAACTTACTTCCCGAGGGTTTATGAAAGTGCATAAATGGACACATAGCCAAAATAACAAAGTAATCCAGAAAAAACACGTGCTAAATCATGCTAATACAAACTAACACACGCTGACGTAGGCTAACAGAGTCCAAGACAGGCTAACACATGCTAACTCAAGCTAATGCAGGCTAACTCGAGATAATGCAGGAGCTGTGTTTTCATTGTTTCAACTTACTTCCCGAGAGTTTATGAAAGTGCGTAAATGGACACATAGCCAAGATAACATAAAGTAATCCAGAAAAAACACATGCTAAGACAAGCTAACACACGCTGACGCAGGCTAACAGAGGCCAAGACAGGCTAACA
>QODF01000014.1:1830344-1920959 GCA_024372805.1 Oostethus manadensis
ATACAAGCTAACACACGCTGACACAGGCTAACAGAGACCAAGACAGGCTAACACATGCTAACTCAAGCTAATGCAGGCTAACTCGAGATAATGCAGGAGCTGTGTTTTCATTGTCTCAACTTACTTCCCGAGGGTTTATGAAAGTGCATAAATGGACACAAAGCCAAGATAACATAAAGTAATCCAGAAAAAACACATGCTAATACAAGGTAACACACGCTGACGTAGGCTAACAGAGGCCAAGACATGCTAACTCAAGCTAATGCAGGCTAACTCGAGATAATGCAGGAGCTGTGTTTTCATTGTCTCAACTTACTTCCCGGGGGTTTATGAAAGTGCATAAATGGACACACAGCCAAGCTAATGTAAAATAATCCAGACAAACACATACAAGCTAATACACGCTAAGGCAGGCTAACAGAGGCCAAGGCAGGCTAACACATGCTAACACTAGCGTGACCTCACACCAACATGCGGCAGAAGCGCAGGGGGATTTTTCTCATGTAAAAGTTAAAATACAGGACATTATTAAAGCGGGAGGGACAGTCATGCCGTGCTAGCTAACTGGTGAGGCAGCCATGTGGTTGTTAACTTTTGGAAGCTTTTGATCAAAGGGCATCAAGTGATGGAAGGTCAAAGGTCACAAAACACAGCACTTCCAGTAAATCCACATCATGTTGGCCTTAAAAAGTGGGCGTGTCCACAGGTGGAGGCCTGAAGTCGGACCCGGCAGGCGAGTGTCTAACAAGCTCAAACGGGAAGAGAAGCTGCTGCTCCTCAGTCAGCTCTTTTCACTTCCCTTTTCTCCTCACAGATGCCGTGACTCACCCTCTGACCTCTAACCTCTGAACCTTCACGAGCTTCTTAGAATAGCATAATAGATAGCAGGACTGGCTCCTGTGGCGTGTCATGTGACCATCTGGCAGTCGACACATGACAAACCTGCTGGACGGCGTCGGTACTACCGTCCAGAGCCACGCGGGGCGGAGCTTCAAAGTCAATTTAAAGTCGGTTCAATCAGGAAGTAGGAAGTGACAAAAGCCAGGTGCTGAGTCGGCCATTTTGCACCTAACCTGTGCGCAACGAAAGCCGGGAAGGATGTGATCAGGGCGTCATCAGGTGAGACCTGATTTTGAAATCTGTTTTTTAACACCCACCTCCGTCCCATATAAACACACACACACACACACACACCTCCCCAAAGAATGTGTGGTTACACCCTAAAAACCTCCCGCAAACTCGCTGACAATCACTACAAGATGCTTTGGAATATTTATCTCCCGCCTCTAACCGCCCCCGCCCCCACACACACACACTAAAATCCTCTGCCTCAGGCAACCCCCGCAACCTCATTCCCAGGTGGGATTTAGTGATTTACGATAATTACACAAATTAAACTCTGCGACTGACACACACCAACACCACATGTCTTTTCTCACAACTGTGTGTGTGCGTGTGTGCGTGTGTGTGTGTCCACACGCTGGACCAGGACCAACAACGACAACCTTTTCTTCTCTCTCCAATACATCGAAATGGTCCAGCAGGAGGCGCTCTACTTTGTTGGTGTCGTTGTTTACCACTCACACACAAACACACACACACTGACACCCACGCACGCACACACAAACACACTGACAGGTCCAGGACTACCAAAGGCGTAAAGACCTTCACTGGGTGTTCGACCACTGCCGGGGACAATAAGGGGGCGTCAGGACTGTTGGGGGCGGACAAACGAGGACATACGGAGGGGAGGGGCCAGGGTGGAGTGACAGTAGCGTCTCTGTTGGAAAGAGGAAGTGTGTTGTTGTGCCGCAGTGTTCGCACACTTCCTGTGGACGTCCACGCAACAGAGAAGAGGGGGGAAGCGATGGGGGCCGGGGGTCTGCGGTTGTCTTCCGCTCTTGTCAGTCTCACGTGAGGTCACGTGACCTAATCTGTCTGCACATCTGTGCTGCCGACACCGCAGCGTTCTCAGTGTGCGCGTGGCGTCAGTTGGCCGTCAGCCGTTTGACTTCCTGTGGTAGAGGAAGTGATGTCGGCACCGGTCTTCCCGAGGTCGAGGGTCCGCCCCCTCCAAGTCAAGTCGGCTAGGCCTCCAGGTGTGCTTCAGGTGATGTGTATGAATAGTCTAGCTAATTTTAAAGGTAGGTAGCGCCGCCCACGCCGCGTGACACACCTGTGATGTCACATGATCAGGAAATCATCATTGACGAAGAAGACTCACGCGAGGGCGCTGCCGCCAGCTGATGACAACTTCAATTTCCACGGGTTTGTCGTTATGGAAACAGGTGATGTGAGCTACGTGGCTCCGCCCAGTCGAGACACTCACACACACACAGATTAGCATCCATCCAGGAGCGCTTGGGGTCTTAGGTGGCGGTAACCGGTGCGGCGCCGCGCCGCATCCAGACCGAGACGAGGTTTTTGTGGCGTGTGAAGCAAGAGCGCCAATGTTTGGAGAGTGTAGTCCGACGCGTCTCCAAGTTGGACCCACAAAGCTTGCTGGGAGAACGCGCAACAATGGGAGCGCCATTTAACGGCAAGCGATCAGGAATTCCTCAGGCATCGTCTGGCCCCTCGGACGCCTTGTTTAGATTTGTCACAACCACAATGTCTACACAACCACACGCACACATACAATTGGACCGCTTGGGCCCTGACGTGTGTCAGCAGGGCGACGCCTGACAGCCAAAATGTGGGAGAGAAGCTCCGAGGCTTACGGCCTTGCTTCCACGGTGGCCACACCTTATGTGCTCAGGTGCTGGCTCCTCCCCCTTTCTTATTTTTTTCATATGAATAACACACACTGTATTTTATGGTAGTGTGTTTATGTAAGACAGTAATGCAAGTGGGTTCTTCCTCCTCTTCCCCATCCTCTTGTCTCCGGAGTTTCCTGCTGTGTGTGCGTGTGTGTGTGGATAAGATACTGTTAGATAGCAGACTTCTTTGACTTGTTCTTCTTGTGGAACGCAAACACTCCTAACATCTTCCTCCACAGTTTCTCGGTTAGCAATTAGCACTAGCATGATGTGTCCATGTGAACGACGCCTGTGTGACGGGACAACACTCTGCAGCGTGCACGCGTGTGCTCCGCTTCACCCAGTCATGTTGATGAGTAACGTGCTCGAGCGGCGGGGAGGTGAAAGTCTGCGCTGATAAATCTGCTTAGCGGTCGCACTCGGACTTTATCCCGCTCAGCCGCTCGGGCCGCTGCCGTCTCGCCAATTTGAGCCGCTGCTTACGTCCAGTCTGCACTGGGAGTCCTTTCTCTTATGTAAGATGCCGCCAGCATCGGATGTCAGCAAAGCAAGCAGCGAGCGGCTGCACACACAACAAATGCAACATAGCGCAGACTAACTTGTCAACACAGACAATGAAAAAGATGACATGAGGGGCGACATGAAGGACAAAATAGAAGACGATGTGGTGGAAGCCATGAACAAATCATGAATAACGCTATCCAACAAAAACATGGAATGCACACAAAGACAACATAAAAGATGTGGGGAACAATGTGGAAGACAACGTGAAAGATAATGGAGAAGACAATATAAAATACATCATAGAGGACAACATGAGCCACAAATTGGAAGACAAAGTGGAGGACAATGTGGAAGACAACATGAAGACAATGTGGAGGACAACGTAAGAGACAAAGTGGAAAACATGAAGACAATCGAGAGGACAACTTGAGAGACCATGTCTAGGATGACATGAAGACATTGTGCAAGACAATGTGGAAGACAAAACATAGGAGACAACATGGAAGACAACATGGGGACCATAAAAGACAATGTGAGACAATATAAAGAACAACATGAAGACGACTTGAAAGACAACAAATAAGACAACTTATAAGACAACATGGAAGACAACATACTGTATAAGACAACATGAATGACAATTCAAAGGACAACATGAAGGCGTGACAGACAATGTGGAATACAACCTGTAAGACAACATATAAGCCAATACAATGTGTAAAACAACATGAAGACCACATAACAATGTGGAAGACAACATATAAGACAACATGGAAGACAACATACTGTGTAAGACAACATGGAGACAACATATTGTATAGGACAACATGAATGACAATTCAAAGGACAACATGAAGACAACATAACAATGTGGAAGAGAGCATATAAGACAACGTATAAGACAACATATGAGACAACATGGAAGACAACATATTGTATAGGACAACAGAAATGACAATTCAAAGAACAACATGAAGACAACATAACAATGTGGAAAGCAACATATAAGACAACATGGAAGACAATATACTGCGTAAGACAACATGGAGACGACATAACAATGTGGAAGACAACATATGAGACAACATATTGTATAGGACAACATGAATGACAATTCAAAGGACAACATGAAGACGTGACAGACAATGTGGAAGACAACCTATAAGACAACATGTAAGACAATATACTGCGTAAGACGAAATGGAGGCAACATAACAATGTGGAAGACAACATATAAGACAACATGAAAGACAACATATTGTATAGGACAACATGAATGACAATTCAAAGGACAACATGAAGACGTGACAGACTTTGTGGAAGACAACCTATAAGACAACATGGAACACAATATACTGTGTAAGACAACAAGGAAGACAATATACTGTGTAAGACAACATGAAGACAACATATTGAATAGGACAACATGAATAACAATTCAAAGGACAACATGAAGACGTGACAGACATTGTGGAAGACAACCTATAAGACAACATGGAACACAATATACTGTGTAAGACAACATGAAGACAACATAACAATGTGGAAGACAACATATAAGACAACATGAAAGACAACATATTGTATAGGACAACATGAATGACAATTTAAAGGACAACATGAAGAGAACATGACAGACAATGTGGAAGACAACCTTTAAGACAACGTGGAAGACAATATACTGTGTAAAACAACATGAAGACAACATAACAATGTGGAAGACAACATATAAGACAACATATGAGACAACATGGAAGAAAACATATTTTATAGGACAACATGAATGACAATTCAAAGGACAACATGAAGACGTGACAGACAATGTGAAAGACAACATGTAAGACAACAAGGAAAACAATATACTGTGTAAGACAACAAGGAAGACAATATACTGTGTAAGACAACATGGAAGACAACATTTTGTATAGGACAACATGAATGACAATATGACAGACAATGTGGAAGACAACATATGAGACAACAAGGAAGACAATATACTGTGTAAGACAACAAGGAAAACAGTATACTGTGTAAGACAACATATAAGACAACATGTAAGACAACAAGGAAGACAATATACTGTGTAAGACAACAAGGAAAACAATATACTGTGTAAGACAACAAGGAAGACAGTATACTGTGTAAGACAACATATAAGACAACATGTAAGACAACAAGGAAGACAATATACTGTGTAAGACAACAAGGAAGACAGTATACTGTGTAAGACAACATATAAGACAACATGTAAGACAACAAGGAAGACAATATACTGTGTAAGACAACAAGGAAGACAGTATACTGTGTAAGACAACATATAAGACAACATGTAAGACAACAAGGAAGACAATATACTGTGTAAGACAACAAGGAAGACAGTATACTGTGTAAGACAACATATAAGACAACATGTAAGACAACAAGGAAGACAATATACTGTGTAAGACAACAAGGAAGACAGTATACTGTGTAAGACAACATATAAGACAACATGTAAGACAACAAGGAAGACAATATACTGTGTAAGACAACAAGGAAGACAGTATACTGTGTAAGACAACATATAAGACAACATGTAAGACAACAAGGAAGACAATATACTGTGTAAGACAACAAGGAAGACAGTATACTGTGTAAGACAACATATAAGACAACATGTAAGACAACAAGGAAGACAATATACTGTGTAAGACAACAAGGGAGACAGTATACTGTGTAAGACAACATATAAGACAACATGTAAGACAACAAGGAAAACAATATACTGTGTAAGACAACAAGGAAAACAATATACTGTGTAAGACAACATGGAAGACAACATGGAAGACAACAAGGAAGACAATATACTGTGTAAGACAACATGTAAGACAACAAGGAAGACAACATATTGTATAGGACAACATGAATGAAAATATGACAGACAATGTGGAAGACAACATATGAGACAACATGGAAGACAATATGACAGACAATGTGGAGGAGGACAAGACTCACAGTGTGACAAATGGGGTTGGGGGCGTGCAGAGGATGAGCGCATGAAAACAATGACAGTGATTGGACGATGACGATAATGATGCTGATGATGGACTTTCGCTTCCTTATTTGGGCGTGGAAACACGCCAGTCAGCAAAAGAGCAATGTTGATCTTTTTAACAACAGGAAGTGACAAGTCATCTATCTCGTGAATATTCATAAGTTATGCTAATTACCCTGTCACATGACCAGTAGAGTGGCTGTAATCATCATATCATCAGTCTGGACCCGCCCACTTTGAGCTGACAGTCATGTCAATCATCTTGGAGTTCAGAAGTGAGCTGTGCTGTGCTCGTCCACTTAGGAAGTATAAAATACTTGGGTATTAACATCTCCTCCAGGCTGTCAGAGTTCTTTCATTTGAATTATACCCCGTCACTAGAAAAAAATAGAAGACACTTTCAGAAGCTGGAAAAATCTACCAGTACAACTGACTGGACAAATTGCTGCAGGTAAAATGAAAATTTTACCACAAATTACTTACCTGTATACTGTGACCCCTACCACTCCCACTGACATCTGCTTCAAGTCACTAAATACCATAACTACACAGTTTTTTGGGAAAACCAAATACCTCGCATTTCTCTCTCAACATTACAAAATAACAAACAATATGGAGGTCTAGTAGCACCAAATTTTACTCAGTACTTTTTAGCAACTCAACTACAATATGTGATTTTTTTGGATGAATGAACAACACCACACACAAACCATGGATACATCTAGAACAAAGTCAATGGCAGGATAAACCCATTTGCAGACCTACCTTTCTTACCCCAGTCATTCAATTATTTCAAATCTATTACCATATCCACGACTCGTAATACAAATTACAAAGGACAAATTACTGATTCTTCAATAACATAATGTAAGTATACACCCATATGGCACAACTCCAGGACTTATTTTCCATTTATGCACCAAAAGGGAATCATCCACCTTCAGCACCTGTTTGAAAATAATACATTCATATAATTTCATACATTCATCCAGAAGTTCGGGGGTTGGGAGAGAAGAATTTCTTCCCTAACAACAAATTAAACATATAATTCAACCTAAAACTATTCCTACACTACAACCCCCTGCAGAAATAGACAGCATTTTGAAAATCCAGAGCAATAGAAAAGTAATATCACAACTTTATGAAATAATGTCATCCTCAAAACATCAGCTAACGTTACCGTCTACCAAATGGGAAAACAATTTAGGTATATCTCCCAACCCCAACTTCTGGTCAGACATATGTAGAAATATTTATTCCATGACAATAAACACAAACATACACCTAATACAATATAAAACTATTAACAGAGTTCATCTAACACAAAGCTGATTACACAAAATGGGATTATTAGATTATTTTTTATGCTTCTCTCTTTCTTTCACTCACCAATATACCCCAAATAAATGAGTGCCTTATATTATATATTATGAATATACCTTAATTTTTATATATATACTGTATATGCATATGTGTATGTAGGTATGCATGTGTATGCATATATATATGTATGTGTGTATGTATGTATATAACATATACTGCGTGTGTGTGTGTGTACATATATAAATATATATTTCTTCTTTCACTCCTCACATACAACCCACGCCTCATTCCGTGACAATTCCCTTAATACTTTACTGCCCCTGTCCTTTTTTTGTTAACTGTCTTATGTAGAGTCTTTTGTCTACTGTAACTTTCTCACGTGTGTAGATGTGCACTCTTTGTATCTATCACTGTTGTAAATACACATTTGACGTTTTGCAAAAAAAAAAAAGTGAGCTGTGCTCATGAATGAGCTAGTATTGCTAACCTGATGCACACACTCGCACGCATGCACACACACACACACACACAGGGAGAGATGTGTGCATGAGAAGGACATCCACATGTCCACGGGACAGTCCAACACAAACACAAGTTTGATCAGTTGTGGAGAACACAACAGCACAGTTGGCCGCACGCGACGCCACCTGATGGCCACTCTGACCCCTCCCTGCCTCTGGGGGTGCATACTGAGGTTTAAGGAAGCTCGTGTGGTCTTACTGCCCCGCTAAAAATACAGCCCTGTAGGAAGTCGCAAAGACTTTTCATAATAAAACACTGACTGTGTGTAAGGAGAGGGGGCGGGGCCAGGGTGTTTGTAAACAACATCACAGCATATCTGTCACACTTAATCGGTGTGTGCGTGTGTGTGTGTGTGTGTGTGTGCATGTCAGGAAAGTGAGCATGGTGCAACTGCCCCGCCCACCTTAGGAGTGGGCACACTTCCCGGATACCTGATACCAGGGTAAACCCGCTGATGCAAGTGACACCAGTTGATTTATACCAGGTGATACCAAGTGACAGGTCACACCAGGCGATACCTACCAGGTGATAACCGGTAAAACTTGTCCATGGTACCCACTCACACCGCTAAGCTCGGCTAACGTGTGTTATGCTAAGCTAGGCTAACGCTTGTAGTAATGACATCCAAAGTGTGTACTTGTGCTAAACTAATGGCTTATTGACGATCTTCTGCACATGAATCCGCCAGAAGTATTTTGTTAGCATAAGCATCAGCAAAGCGTGATTGCTACAGGCGAGCACTTCCTGTGCATTCCACTTAGCCATTAGCCACATGCTAACTGTGGTATCACTCTGAGGGCCACCACCAGGCCATGCGTCAAGTTGACTGCTCAAGTTCTATAGCAAACACGAGGACTGCTCCACTCCTGGATACGTGCACACACACACACACACACACACACTAATTTGGTTGTGACAAATCTGTGGGCGGTGCCTTAATCCACCAATGATTGACCTGTCTTCATACGAGGCTACCAGCGAGACTTCCTGTTGTTAGCTTAGCTTATTCTTCATTTCAGTTAACAAAAAATGGGGGAGGAGCTCGTCGGAGTCATCTCGTTAACGTTGTCGTCCGTGAGAGCGGTGGCTGTAATGTGTCGGACCACCCGAGTGAGTGCGGCCATGTTTGTGTAGAACATTCCCGGCAGTGTGACGGGAATGCTGTGCTTGTGTTGGTGCGGGGAGAAGAGCGGTCCAGAGAGAGAAGAAGAGCCTGGCCAGATGCCATGTTTGTGTCTTTGCTCTCCACTTGGCTGTGGTCTGCTTGACGGGGGTCCGGGGGAGTTGTTGGACTCGGAGTTTGCATGACGCAGCACTTTTGAGACTCGAGGAGGACAAACTTTTTGTTTTCTTCCGCTGGCTCCGCCTCCCCCCCCTGTCTTTTGGCCTGACTGCACAGTCAATAAGTCACAACGCTATTGTTGGCGTGCACGTTCATGTCCTCGCCAAGAGCTGCAACAATAGCACCCCCCCTCCGCCTTTAAAGAAGACCATCAATCACACACACGCAGAGTAAAGTTTAACTCTTAAGCAGCACGACACAACACAAACTCAAACAAGCTGCTCAGCTTGATGCTTGTGTGTGTGTGTGCTGTTAACACACACCACCTCATGGCATTTGGTGGGCGTGGCCATAATGTCACAGGTGCAGCTAAATGTGCTTCGCATCAGCAAGCTCGTGTTAGCATGCGGCTAGCTTTGTTGCAGGAGGTGCCATGTTTCTTCCCAGCGTTGTATTTCATACAGAGCAGTCATTTCCTTACTGTCCAGGGGGGGCGCCGTCAGCCCCAATTGTTCAAACATTCAAACGTTACTGATGGGCGACAGTTCGCTGGCCAGTGGGACGTTTGGGATTGATCCCTATGAACTCTGCCTAGCAACAAGTGTTTGTGTAGTGTAGGTAACTGTGTAGTTTCTATATTTGTCCACCTAAAATGAGACAGCTGCAGGTCACCCCGGCCTCGCCCAACCACACCGGGAACAAGACCTGGACTATAACCCCACGTCCCCCATCCCCCCGCACCTCCACCCCCACCTGGAGGTCTGCTACGTTGTCACTATTGAGAGCAAACAGCTCTGATCACAACTTTGACCTGTGACTTTGTGTGCATGCGTGTGCGTGTGTGCGCGTGTGTGTGTGTGTGAGAGAGCCCCCTCCCTCAGCAAACTAACGTGAACTCTGATCACCTCACACACACACACACGGTCTCTGGTTGCTATGAACTCTACTTTCACACGTCCACATTCTACAGTATAGTTACATTGCATGCAGTTGCTTTACATCTAGTTCTATAGTTCTACGATGTTTAGCGCTATGCATTATCTCACAGTATCAAGTAAAGCTAATTGCTGCTACATGCTAACACTTCCTGCATTGCTCAGAGGTCAGCGCTGAGGTCAGTATGGAGGGTTTTTTTCTGGGTGGGGGGGTGGCGTTGTTGCACCTGACAGGGCCCACAAGTCATTGTGCGCACGGCGTTGAACGCCAGCTCTTATCAATGTTTACTGAGCACGCCATCCACTTCTCCGTGTTGACTTTGTCAGATTGACTGCAGCGTGGGACCGGCGCCAACTTGGCCGCCGGCACCGTGTCATGACGGATGCGAGGAGAATTCCTTGAGATGTGATCCAGTGTTGTGTTTGGCTCGGAAGACGAGGAACCGCCAAGCAGAACCTTCACTTATGTTTGAGCGCATGCACACACACACACACACGCACGCACACACACACACGCACGCAGTCAGTCACGTTGGGAACATGACCGGCCTCATGGTGGCGACTCCTGACCAGTGAGGCGGGGCTTGTTCGCCTGTCAAAAGTCATTTACTTCTTTTGGTCGTCATGGTAACTGAAAAACGTAGTCATGTGACCCACAAATGTCACTACATGAACATAACCTCCCTGTTGAGTCGTGGCCACCGTCAGCCTTACTGCATGCTGGGACGCCTGCGCTTACTTCCTCTTTTCAGGGGGTACGTTACGGAGAACTCCCTCGCCAATGCGTCATGATGACAACATCCGGTTGGTCTTAATCCCGAGGCCAAGTTTAGACTCTGCATGGCAGTGAGCAGACGAGAGTGTAAAACAAGCTGCTTTATTCATATATATCATATACATTTGTACATATTTTATATGAGAACATTTCCTGTCAACAAATGTAAAAAAAAGTCCTTTCTGCCTGATGCACGAGTTCATGTCAACACAGGGGGCACAAGGTGAAAGGTCACAGGACCAGAAGGCATTGTGTGTTGCATAGTCTCCAAGTCATCGCTGCCCACCTTGCCCGCACAAAGGGTGGCCGCGGCGGCAGCGGTGATGGCGAGAATGTCACTCGGACCAAGAGCCGCCTCAGCGGCTTCCATCAGGGGGGTGCTGCCTGAAGATGCCCCTCAGGGCGTCCAGTTCGCGGCTCAGGTGGTCCACGCGGCGCCGCAGCCGCTCGTTGTCGCTGCTCAGTTCCAGAACCTTCTGCTGGGTCTCCATGTTACGCAGCTTGGCCTTGTCGCGGCTCTTGCGCACGGCTACGTTGTTGCGTTCGCGCCTCAGGCGGTACTCTGGACTGTTCTTGTCCATGTGCTTCTTGGGCTTCCCGCCCCCCCTTTGCTGCTGCTGATGATGATGATGATGATGATGCTGCTGCGCGTGGCCTTGCGCGTGCGGGAGGTGGTGCGGGCTTGGCGCCGGGGTGGGCGGCGGGGTCGGCTGCCCGGGATGTTGGAGGTGCACGGCGGTCTGCGCGCAGTGCGCCACCTGGTACTGCAGGTGCGGCGGCGGCGGCGCCGGGGGGTAGTGGTGCAGGTAGGCCGGGGGCACCGCGTCCTCGTCGCCGGGCTCCTGCTTGATGGCCACGGGGCGAACACGCGCGGGCGCATGATCATAGAAAGGTTCCAGCTTGGTCTCCGCAGGGTACAAGAGTTGGGGGGCGTGCTCGTAGTCGCCGTTCACGAACCGGAGTCTGTCGTGGCGGGAAGTGTTCTGGAACAAGTCCGCCAAGAATTCGTCGTTCAAGGCGGAAGTGTCAATGTAGGCACTAAGGTCCATGGACGTCTCCGTGTCCCCGATGTCCCCGCCCGGGTCTGCCGAGGGGGCGTGCTGGCTCGCCGGGAGCCGAGGGTGCGCCACCTCGTACAGGTTGGATAGCTCCATCATGGGCTAGACCTACGCGTCCTGCATGGCGAGCAGCTCCGGGGACCCGCAATGGACCAGTACCGGGTGGGACTGTTCGCCGAGTGAGGGCGAGCTGTCAAAGTGCGCTTTTATAGCGCGAGGCGGAGAGGGTTGGGGCACAGGGGGGCGGGGTTCGTCAGCTCGTCCCGTCCCGGACCCGCCCCCTCGAATGAACCTTGTGCAGCAAGTAGAAGGTAGTCTGGACACAACCTTTGACCTCTAGTCATCGTCCTAGACGCTCGCACAGCAACAGCTAACGTTACCATGTTTAAAAACATGTATGCCAGACAACCGAAGCTTCCTAGAAGGCGAGTGATGACGTCATAGGGGTAAATGAACGTTACCAGGAAAAACAACAAGACACGGCAACATGCGTTACATAGGTCACAGGTCCTGCATGTCAACATCCAGGTCATAGGTCATGTTTGTTGACTTTGGCACCCATTAGCTGGGCTGCAGCACCCTTTTGTGGCTGACAACGGAAACGACTGAAAACGCCTCAAAACCTCATCAGAGCTTGTAAGGCACTCATTCACTGATATTCATATTTGTTCACTCACTGACATTTGCATGCATTCTAAGTTCATTCATTCACGGACGTGATATTCATTCATTCACTGATGCTTGAACTGATTCACTCTCTGACATTTGTATTCATGCATTCACTAAAAATTCTATTTATTCTATCGCTTATATTTATATATTCATCCATTCACCAACATTTGTTCACCTTCACGGGCATTTGTATCCATTCACTCACTGACATTTCATTCATTCACTGACATTTGCATTCACCAGAGTTTTGAAGTCACACGTCCTGGACTCCTCACATGACTTTAGACTCGACTTGACATTATCATCAAAGACCCCGCAACTAGGGCGACTAGGACTTCAGTCTGTTAAAAATACTTATATTTTCAGTGAGTAAAAAGTGTCCCCATCCAAAGTCTTCATTTTGCAATTTTGAAACATTTTCTCTTTGAATGCATCTAATAATGTCCAATCGGGTTTAGGAACAAACAATGAATGCTTGGATTACCTCAATCCTGAATGCTATGCCAGCACTCTTTTTCTGGGACTAAGTCTTGTCACACTGGTCTCTTTTTATTTTAAAAATTAAACAAATCAAAATTCATTCGTTGTATTTGTCAAATTTAATTGATTGTGACGTTAAATGGCATTTTATTTGGTAAACACTAAACAGTGCGAGTGATGACTTGTACGGACTAAAAATGTCTATGCCTATGACTTCAAAACAGACTTGAACTGTCTAGTGACTTGAGACTTGACTTGGACTCGCAGGTCTTTACTTGAGACTGGACACGTGACTCTGAGACTCCCACCTCTGGTATTACCTCAATGACATTGTATTCATTCACGGGCCTTTGTCTTCACTCACTCACTTGGTTCCATGCTCACATTCATGTCGCACATGAACATTTAGTGTATTAAATTGTCTTCACGTTATTATGTCAGCCAATAATAACTTAACTTGCCACCGACATCAGATCTTTCCAGTAGTTAACATGGATGGTAGCATTATGAGGCGAAACGTCATGTTGATTGACAGTCACCTAACCTGTGCGGTCAGCTGACCGGCAGACCGCGCCCCCTTGCACTAGCATCAAATAGCGAACATGTTTTATCTTGTCACACCTCATTCACTCCTTCTTATTGTTATTGTGTGTGTCTCCAAGCTCTCATTGAAAGGCCTGTTAGAAGGAAATGGAACTTGTGCCTTTTCAGTCTTTTGTCCACATAGCAAGACTTAGGACCTGCTGTTTCTGTCCTGGTCCATTTGGACTCCGATTTGTCAAGCCATCATCATATAGATTTAGGATGACAGAACATGTCATCATGTGATCCAGCAGTTTTTCCAGTTTCAAGGCAAAGTTACATATCAGAGTTAGATGATAAAAATAAAGTATTAAAGTCTCACAAACAAACAAAGTAGTTATTTCTTACGTTGAAAAGTTAAATTGCTTATTTTAAAGTAATAAAAGACCTCTCATCAGTCATGGTTTTCTAGGAGTGTTGATGAGGTCGTGTGTGTCAAATCATTACATAAACTCAAATGGCAGAAACATAGCGCTCCCCCATTGCGCCCACGACGCGTCAATCATATTCTGAATTGCGTCATGTCGGGTATTCTCAATTGCGATTGGTGGATCTGACGCTTCGTCGTGTGGTCCTGCCACCTGATTGGTTCGTCTGGGACATTGCCGTACATGGCAAAAGCGATTTCGCAATCGGCTCCCCTCCATGTTCCAAACAAAAACACCAGGAGCTTCGTCAGACGGAATTAAATTACTAACATTGGCCTCCACATCGTCACTTTTGACCGCCACTTTTCCCTTGTGTCGCCTCGTCAAGGTGAGTTACATTTGAAGCGGCGTGGGCGTCCAAATAGCACTGTTAGCCGTGGAATTCGCCGCTAGCGGGAATGCTAACTAGCTAAACCGTCAGACACCGAACCAACAAAGCTTCCTCCGTGTTTTACTTCCGTGGATCAAGTAATGATGAGGGGGACTGGATGTCAGTTTTGGTGTCGTTTAATGTCAGCTTAACGTCAGCCAAAAGTTTGATGAAGTGGCCGGAAATTCAAAATGAAGCAATTTGACACAATTACTTTTGACATGTTAGGGTGTTTACGCTGTTTTCTGTTAAAAGTCGAAACTTGTAAAAAGTCACCTTAAAAGTGAAAGCGGAGTTCCCCCACTTAGGGCACAAAGACACAAGATGATGATGGTGATGATGCAACACCAGGCAAGAATCGGCGCTCCTGGTTTCCGCCCGGAACAGTGACGCTTGCGCACTTACCGGCTGGCTGCATGGCAACGCGCCGACCAATCAGAGCACACATGATAATTGACCGGCCGCGATTCTAATTAAAGCTTCGAGTGGGCGGGGTTTAAAGCCAAGAAGAACATATTTGATGTCATTAAGTGTATAGAGTATGTATATATAAATATTGAAATACGAAGACTTTATCGGCGTCTAAGAGTCTCGTTGCCATGGTTAATGGTGTCATTTGTTTACATCATGTCTTGCCGTCTTTCAGGCGCCATCTTCTACTTTCTGTTGGCACTCGTATACGAGAAGGGACTCGGGTCAGTGGGTATCCAAATGAGCCGGCCGTCGCAGCCGAAAATCACATCATCGGACCACAACGGCGTAAGCGTCATCCAGAAACAGGCCCACGCCGCCGCCACCGCACTGCTGCAGCAGGTCCACCAGCTAGTCCCTGCCCACCCGTCATCCGCAGGTGGCAAAGCCGCCGCACCCAGCAAGATGAAGAAGGCGACGGCGGACAAGGACAGCGAGGAGTACCGTCAGCGGCGCGAGCGCAACAACCTGGCGGTGAAGAAGAGTCGCATGCGCAGCAAGCAGAAGGCCATGGACACGCAGCAGCGCGTCAACCAGCTCAAAGAGGAGAACGAGCGTCTGGAGGCAAAGATCAAGCTGCTCAGCAAGGAACTGAGCGTGCTCAAAGACCTCTTCTTGGAACACGCCCACAATCTGGCCGACAACGTCCAGCCCCCCGCCTCCGCCACAGATGACACAAGCCCCGCCCCCAACGGCGGTCAGTGAGGCGCTTTGATTGGACCGGCATCAACACCCCCCCCCTCCCCCTTTAACTCGTACAGTCGCGTGACATCAAGTCAAACAGATGCTGACATGGCCAGTCACGTTTCACTGATTTATCCAATAGGATGAGACACTGGAGCAGGTGGGCGGGGCTTCACCTGACAATTTGTACACCTTTTCCAAACCAGTCGTCGCAAGATGAACTTTTTTTTTCTACTACGGCGCTGTGATTGGACGCAGGCGTCACCTGACACTCAAACAATCCTGCCCTCTACTTCCTGTGTTTGTTAGCATGGCTGTTGCTCGACGTTTCGTACCATTGTTTACCACCGGCGCTAAGTTTATTAGCATGTGTTCAAACGTCATTTGTTTATTAGCATGTTGAACATCACAGCTCATGTTGTTTATTAGCATATTGACGTTTCTAAGCATGTTCCCCCACGACGCAGGTTGATTCTTTGTCGCAACACGACCTTCTAGTTGACTTTGGTTTAGCTGGCGCATAACAGCACCCCCTGCTGCATGATTAAAGAATGAAATGAAAGCTAGTTAGCTGCAGCTAACTAATTAGCATTGTGGGACCAACACAGTCAAATCCTGTTCATCTTATTTATTTACTGAATTGAAAAGTGACTTTCTAATAATTGCTTTTGCAAATGCTGGGTGCTTCTGACTTTGTTAATTTCAAATGACACAGCGCCACCATGTGGTCAGTCACTGAGGACATTTCTGCATATATTGAGTTTAATATTAGTTGATTGGTGTCCATATTGTGTTGGGCTTTTAAGGGTGGGGTGTGTTAGACAGTTGAACAGATCAGTGAGCACTATTTCCACATGGACTTTGTAGTTGCTGTGTTTGTTGGCATGTATTATTAATAACACATTGTTTGCCGAACCCATTAGTCACTCAGGGATGCTAAGCTACATCCCCTTGGCAGACTGACAGAAACATGGCCGCCAGTTCACGCCAGCCACCAAAAATTCACTCGCAGGAGGAAAGGGTTGAGTGTCTTGCCCAAGGACACAACGCCAGGGTCATCCGCTAACCCCGCCCCCCGGGTTACTGGATGATTGGCTCTACCTCCTGACCCACTGCCGCCCCATGTCCAGCTAATGTTTCTGTTGTGTGTACATAGTCACAGGAAGTCGCCGCCACCAAGACTGTCCCAAAATGAAAGGATTACAAAGATGATAGTATCCTAGCCGCGGGCGGCGGGGGCTTCCTGTGTTTCGGCGTGGGCGCCCTTGTGACTGTTCGTCGGTTGCCGTTTTTTTAAAATAAAAAAATGTACGCCTCATTTTTGACTCGTGTAAGGTCATTATCGTTAAGTGGATGTTCTACTTTCCTTCTTTCCAAGTTCCCTCGTTAGCAACATGCTAATTCTATGCTAATCGTCATCATGAAATAAAAGATGTGTGACTACACGTGTCGATATTTTCAGCTGCAACGGGAAGTTAGTAACAAGAGATTTTGAGATAATTTTACAAGAAAAAAAAAGATGTGGTTTTACGAGAATAAAATTTGCAATATTAACCTCATTACCTCTCATGTAATGCCTGTTACGACGGAGTTTTAAACTAATTTGACATTTTGACAACAAAGTCGTACATTTACAAGGAAAAAGCTGGTAAGATTACAAGAGTTAAGGCGTAACGTGATGCTACAGGCATTGCCTGAAACAGCTTGGAAAAGGGGGGCCTTATGTGGAGGGGGCGGGGCAATAGAGTGTACGGGTGAGATGATGCTAACCCATGCTAATCTGTTGGTGGCCAACTGCTCTGTTTTGCTGTCCCATTACATAAAAACGCGAGAGGAACGTTTCCCGAAGAACTATGCTCCACTTTTCGACTGTTTTCTCGTAAATTTACAAGCTTTATTCTCGTAATATTGCAACTTTTTTTGAAATTTTTTCTTGTAAATTTGCAAGAACAAAAGTCCTATGTTAGCATAGTTATAACGGAGCATAGTTCTTCAGCAGACCAGAGCAGTTGGGCACAAACAGATTAGCTTGGGTTAGCACAGTGATTTTCAAACTGGGGGGCCGCACCCCCTGGAGGGGTGTGGGTGGGGGTGGGGGGTCGGCGTTATGACAGCTTCATTATTACCGTAAAATCATTTTATCTCCAAAATGGGGGGGGGCGCTGCAAAAAAAGTTTAGCAACCGTTGGGTTAGCATCATCTCACCTCACCGGTACCCTCACGTGCCCCGCCCTCTCCGCATGAGACCGCCCTTTTCATAGCTGTCTCAGTGAATGCCTGTTAAGTTACAACATTTATCTCGTAAAGTTACGACTTTACACGTGTAATATTACAATCTTTTCCTCTTAAATGTACGATTTTATTCTCAGTATCTCAGATTAGTTTAATTCTCCGTCGTAACAGGCAATACATGAGACAGCTATAAAGAGGGGACTTGCGTCACCTTTGTCCTTGGGCAAAGGTAATGTTACGAGTCTTATTTGTGTAAAATTACAACTTTTTTTCTCATAATATTATGACTTTTTTCTCTGAATATTACGACTTTTCCCCCCTAGAATTACAACTTTCATTCTTATAAAATTCCACATTTAATAAAAAAATCTGAGGGTTATGGTGTCAAGGTACTAAAATTAAAAAGACAACAAACAGGAAGATGATGGAGTCTTTGGGGACAGTCGTCAAGCATCACGTCTTCGAAGAAGGTAAAAGTGACGATAAATGTTCATTTATCCATTTATGTGTATTTCAAATTGTTTTCAGCGGGTCAAACTCTTAATTGAAAAACTATGAAAACTTGTTTTGTGTTGACATTTTCTTCTGGAACGCATGAATTGGATAAATAATATCTCTAATGGAAAATATTGATTCGGTTTGCGGCCGAGTCCAACTTTCTAGAGCAAATTAAAAACGCGACTTTGTCCTTGTCCTCGCCTGGCCTCACTAGGCCCACTTTGAACAGAACCAGACCCCAGCCCAGAACCACATTCGTTTGACCTGGTATTGACCTGATCAGCTCTTAGTTGGACATCAGCATGACACACTTGACTTCCTGTCACATGTCGCTGGTGCTCCTTCACAATAAAAGACTGACAATCATTAATGTGGAGTCAACAGCTGCTTGTGTCAATATTAACCCTCCTGATTGGCTCCAAAGGGGAGAGGGCGGGGCTTCCCTTTGTGCTCCTGTGTGCTCTATCGCCCTTGTTTGTCCTCTGATAGCACGCTGACGACTTTACACGCACGCTGCTCTCCTTTGTGCAAGGTCACAGGGTTACAAGGTCAGCCAGTCCAATTGTCAGAAGAGAAACATGGCTGGCGAGACAAGGAGGTGGTACTAAACTTGCTGTTAATCATGTGACTGCTGCTGCCCTCGGCTGTCCGATACTCCAGTCTCGCGTGTGTGTGTGTGTGTTTAATGCGCGCCCAGGGAGCTTTGAGCAACACACGCGTCCTCCTCCTCGTCTGTCTGTCTGTCTTGCTGTTGGCTCAAAAACGGAGGCAAATGTCATCGCCTTGTTGATGAGTCAGCACACTGAAGCCGCCGCTGCCTACTGATTGGCTCACGGTCGTCACCTGACTGACCATCGCCTTCCAGTACGTACAGCGAATGCTCTAGGTCAAAGGTCATCGCTGTCAGCAAGGTGGGAAAGCCACGTTGACACGTTGACGTGTGTGAGCTTTGACCTTCTCCATTGTCACCATCATCACATTCTCATCTTCATCTTCACCATCCTTATAATCTTCAACTTCATTATCATCAGCGCCATCCTTCTCATACTCAAATTTATCATCACCATCCTCATCATTCTCACATTGAACTTTGTCATTATCATCCCCATCTTTATCATCATTCTCATCCTTCTCATCTTCAACTTTATCATCATCATCCTCCTCCTCTTTATCATCTTCATCCTCACCATTCCCACATTCAATTTTATCATTATCATCATCCTCATCTTTATCATCTTCATCCACATTATCCTCAAGTCCTCAAATTTGTCATCATCCTCATCATTCTCATATTCACCTTTATCATCATTATTCTCATCCTTTTCATCTTAAACTACATCATCATCATCATCATTTTATCATCTTTATCCTCATCTTTCTCATATTCAACTTTATCATCATCAACCGCCTCATCTTTCTCACCATCCTCATCTTTCTCACATTCAACTTCTTTATTATCATCATCTTCATCTGCATTAGCCTCATCTTCAAATTTGTCATCATCCTGATCCTTCTCATATTTCACCTTATCATCCTCATCCTTGTTATTATCATCCTCATCCTTCTCACAGTCAACTTTATCATCATCATCCTCACCTTTATCATCTTCATCCTCATCATTCTCACATTCAACTTTATTGTTATTATCGTCATTATCCTAATCCTTCACATATTCATCTTTACATCATCATTCTTATTCTTTTCATCTTCATCTTCATCATCCTCATCTTTCTCACATTCAACTTTATTATCATCTTCATCCTCATCTTTCTCACATTCAACTTTATTATCACCTTCCTTCTCATCTTTCTTACTTCAACTTTACTATCATCATCCTCATCTTTATCATCATCATCCACATCATTTTCGTACACAACTTTATCATAATTCTCATTTTTCTCACAATCAACTTTATCATCATCACTCTCATCCTTTTAATCTTAAACTTCATCATCATCATTATCCTTATTATCATCCTCATCCTTCTCACATTCAACTTTATCATCATCCTCATCTTTCTCACATTCAACTTTATTATCATCATCATCATCATCTTCATCTGCATTATCCTCATCTTCAAATTTGTCATCATCTTCATCCTTCTCATATTTAACTTTATCATCATCATTCTCATCCTTTTCATCTTCAACTTTATAATCATCATCCTCATCCTTCTCACATTCAACCTTATCATCATCATTCTCACCTTTATCATATTTATCTTCTTCATTCTCATCTTCAACTTCATCTTCATCATCCCCATCTTTATCATCAACCTCATCTTTCTCACATTCAACTTTATTATTATCTTCATCCTCATCTTTCTCACATTCTTCTTTACTAACATCATCCTCATCTTTATCCTCATCATTTTCATACACAACTTTATCATCATCTTCATTTGTCTCACAATCAGCTTTATTATCATCATCATCCTCATCTTCATCATCTTCATCTGCAATATCCTCATCTTCATCATCCTCATCCTACTCATAGTCAACTTTGTCATCATCATTCTCATCCTTGTAATCTTAAACTTCATCGTCATCATCCTCATCCTTATTATCATCCTCATCCTTCTCACATTCAACTTTATCACCATCTTCATCCTCATCCTTATCGTTTTCATATTTAATGTATTATCACCCTCATTTTTCTCACAATCATCTTTAATATCATCATCATCCTCATCTTGATCACCATCGTCATGCTTCTCACATTTAACTTTATTATCATCATCATTCTCATCTTGATCACCATCGTCATGCTTCTCACATTTAACTTTATTATCATCATCATTCTCATCCTTATCATCTTCATCCTCAACGTTCTGATCTTCAACTTCTTCATCATCATCATCATCATCATCATCATCTTCAAATTTGTCGTTATCTATCATCATCTTAGTAATCAACCTCCTCATTGTGATCATCATCACATTCTCATTTTCACCATCAACATCATCTTCAACATTATCATTACATCCAGATGAGCTTCACCATCCCATATAATCAGCCATTATCATCTTCATTTTCAACTTTGTCATCGTGATCCTCATCTTCACCATTGTCATCCGCTACATTATCATCATCAGATTCTGATCAAATAATCTTCAACTTCATTATCATCGTCCTCCTTCATCTTCATTTTTTATCAGCATCATCGCTCTCATCTTCAACCTGGTAATCATCATCATTTTCACCATCATCATCTTCACAATCACTGTCCTCCATATAATCGTCATCACATTCTCATCCTCACCGTCAATATCATCCTCAACGTTATCATCACGTCATCATCATCTTCACCATCCTAATTATCGTAACCATCCTCATTCTCCAAATCATCATCATCACGTTCTCATCTTCACCATCATCATCGTTCTCCACCGTCCTAATAATCTTTAGCTTCAATATCATCATCCTCATCTTTACCACTGTCACCAACATCCTAATCATCTTCTTCGTCATCCTCATCCTCATCCCAACATTCTCATCCTCCATCATCAACTCCACCATCCCATAATCTTGAACTTCATCAGCACATTTTCATCTTCACCATCCTCATCGTCTTCACTACCATCATGGTCAACGTCATGCTAGCGTGTGTGTGTCTGACAAAGCGCTGACTTAGCGTCTGTTGTGTCGTCAGTGGTTGCCGTCGTTGTCCTTGCGACCTTTGACCTGAAAACCATTGCATCAGCATAATCGAACCTTTTTTAGGTTTTACTTTCAAGAAATAAAATGTGTGGTTGTTTGCATTATCAACTGCTGAGCTGGCTCACTCTTAAGTTCAGACTTTTAGAGCAACGTCACCCCTTGCTGGACAAAATACGTTGGTTCAATCCCTTTCTCCAGCTTTTATATACTGTATATATACTGTATGTGTGTGTGTACTGTATATGTGTGTACTGTATATGTGTATATACTGTATATATACTGTATATGTCTGTGTACTGTATATGTGTATATACTGTATATGTGTGTGTACTGTATATGTGTATATACTGTATGTGTGTGTGTACTGTATATGTGTGTATACTGTATATGTGTATATACTGTATATGTGTATATACTGTATATGTGTGTATACTGTATATGTATATACACTGTATATGTGTATATACTGTATGTGTGTATACTGTATATGTGTATATACTGTATATGTATATATACTGTATATGTGTATATACTGTATATATACAGTATATGTATATATACTGTATATATGTGTGTAAGCCTTGCACTTATACTTTAATACCAAAACTTATGCTTTGGTATACTTTTTTACTATACTTTTTGTATACTTTCGACATCTTTATGCCACAAAGTACTACTATACTTAGTATGTGTTGATCCAAGCGCATAGTGAAGTCAGGTCATTGTCTTGTGCTCAACATTTCATTGATCTATCATTTTTCTTTTTCTGCAGTAAGAGCTTAATTTCATGTGTTTGAAATGTTACAAAATGTATCTCACCTGTTTTCAGCCTTTTGCCTTGTAATTTTGTAAATGCATCACATACACATACAGGTATGAGTAAACGTAAAGAATACTTTAAGAGGTGCATGTCACGCGTTGTAAGTAATATGCCAAGCAAAGTTAAACAACAATAACAAGTCAACTAGTAAAATAACCAACTTTTATACCAAGTATTAAGGATAATATTATGTGTAAAATACTTAAAGTATACTATAAAAACTACAAATAGGGACTCGAAGTGGATAACTAGTACAATGGAAGAATATAGTACTTGTGCTATACCGTGAGTATTCCTGCGGTATAAACTGTACATATCGTGCAAGCCTAAAGTTGCCTTAAAATAAGCTTTTATAAACTTAAAATGTTCCAATTTAGTAGAATACTTGCTTATATACTTAATAAAACGAACCTTTAAGTATATTACTTTTTTGGATGGATGGGTGTCTTTTACCAACAGTAGAAAGGACAGGCCACCAGAGGGCGCGCTTTCACAACGTCTCCATCTCCAACGATCCTTCCACACACCTTGATGACGTCATAACCACGCGTCTCACCTGACGTTCCTTGCGGCCGCAGCAACAACGGAGTGAAAAATCCGGTTGCCTTCAAAATAAGTCAAACACAAACTTTCAAGTGGACTCGAAAAGGAAACGAAATAAATACACAGATTTCATTTGCAGGTAATACTAATACAAAACAATAAATAATGTGGTGATGTCGGGGACAGTCTGAGCCAGCGCGGAGTTCTAAAGCCACCGGAACCGTCACTGTGGGCCCTGCGTTAGCGGTTACGGGGCAGGGTCTTATTTTGAAGGGCTAAAGCGGAAGCTGCAGCACGTATAAAAGACAGCTTAACCACTTAAAACTTCAGAAAGACGAGCGGCGAGTCATTTGAGCCATTTAAAGGCCGGTCCAGGCGGGTGGAGTTGACGCGCAGACGGACATGGCTTTAGTGACCTGCCGGGTCCAGTTCCTGCTGGACTCGGATCCTTTCATCTGTACGAACTTTCCCGAACCAAGCAGACCTCCTACGGTGGACGTGGAGGAGAACCTGCCGCTGAGCGAGGTGGTTCCGACGATCCACAAGCTGCTGGACGCGCCGCTCAAGGTGAGACCGGCAGTGACGTCATCAAACAGGTGGGCCAGTTCGAAAGTCCTGTCGGCGTAGTCGGCATAGAGTCGAACAGTCTTTGCCGAGTTCAGCCGAACTCCTAAATCGGCTCCTTTTTCTGCTCACTTAGTCATTATGACATTCAAAACCGTAATTGGATACATTGTTCATTCGTCCTAATCCTTCGTGACGTCACGGCGTTTGTCAATCACGCCAATTAGCACGTGTGCTAGCAAGAAGCTGTGTCCACACATGCTAACTTACGTCTGCGAACGCTCACAGCGTTGAAGAGACTCACTTGGACCTAAAGCGTCCCATGCAGTCTGATGGCGGCCGGGCCGGGCCGGGCCGGGCCCAGCCACACGCCCAACCTTCCCGCCACCTGAGGCCATGATGGGAGCTGCTGATAGGGCGCTTCAAGCGGAGACTTGCGTTTTGTTCTCGGGACGTTCCCCCCCCCGCCTTCCCTGTGGTTTAGGAGAAGGAAAGGGGCGGTGCCCCGGAAGAGCGGCAGACTACTGATAAAACTTCCCTTTTCCTGTCATGGCGCCGACCGGAAGGACCTGCATTGTCACGGCGGCGTCCTCTCAGAGGAGCCCTCACACTTGGTTGGCTGGTTTGTAAACGCGATGCCAAAGATGGCCACCCAGGCTTTTATTGTGAAGGGTGCGGAACCTGTGTCCTCTCGCGGAGGAATGTGGAAGGACCAGAAGTGTCGCGGTTAATGACACCGCCGCCTGTGGGTTTTGGAGTTTGTGCGCGGGACGCAGCCGCACAGCATGCTGGGAAAGGGCCACAGAATAGCATGGTGGACGGGGGAGGTGGTTTCCGTGGCGACCGCTGATGTAGACGTTGGTGTGTGTGCGTTGCAGCTGGAGGAGTGCACGCTGCAGGTGTCGGCCCACGGGAACTACTTGGACTTGGACTCCTCGCTGTCGGAGCAGAGAGACGAGCTGGACAGCTTCTACCGAGACGTGGAGTAAGTAGTCATGTGACCTGTTTGATGCACACTGGCGCCACGGTGAACAACTACACTACCCACAAGCCCCGTCTGCTGCTTCATCACGAATGGTATTCCAGAAAAAAACGTCTATCGGAATATTTATAAATGACATCCTGGAATGTTCCACGCCACGGCGTCTGTGCGTGTGCGTCAGGTGATGACATCACAGAGAAAATGTGCTGACTTCCTTTTTTTTTTTTTAGCTCCAAAACAAACGTTCCTTCTTTCTTGGCTTCCTGTCACTCACTCCCCCTGCCCCCGTTTCCACATTTCCATGCCCTCACCCTGGCAAACGGTGTCATGTGACATTTTTAGAACTTGGATCAGCTAGAAGAACATTCTAGCTCACAGTGCATGCATTCCCGTCTTGGAACATTATTCTCATCCGCTCTTTCAAAATAATGTGTGTACAGGAAAGGGAGGAAGCCCATCTTGGTCCTGAGGACGCAACTGTCGGTGCGAGTCCACGCCATCCTGGGTAAATAGTACTCCATTGTAGAAAATGCTACATCTTCATGAACCCTACTTTAAGGTCACTTGTGGAAGTAGAAGTCAAGTCAGGACAAGTCGTCAACTCGGCATTTCTTTTCTCGGCGTCATTAAGTTCCAAACGTGTTTATTCTTTTTCTTCCCTCCTTTTGGCACTAACAGGAAATACCAAGCTAACTTTATCTGAACCACTTCCTGTCTCTGCACGACCAACACCACTTTGTGTGTGTGTGTGTGTGTGTGTGTGAGCTGGGAAGAATATCATGCCGCCTCACACACGAGGGCGGCTGGCGTGTCGGTGTCATCACGCTTTTGACGAAGCTAAGCGTCACGTTGATGACCTGGTGGCAGCTGCATGTCAGTGTTCGTGAGACGTGTGTGTGTGTGTGCGCGCGTGTGTGTGTGTTGCAAGCTAGGATTAAGGGAAGCAACATGAGTAAGACCAGCAGTGTCCAATTTTTTCCTACCAAGCGCCGCATACCGAGAAATGGGGCTGACCACTTTGATACATTTTGTACTTTTTTTTTTTTTTTTAACAGAGGCTACATTGTAAAAATAAAAAAAACTTTCAGTGACAGGAAGTCCCCATAAACAATCAGAATTTTTCTTTTTTACAACAATTTAGTGCTGAAACAATAATTTTTTCCACGTAAAAATGTAATTACTCCACCGTTAAAGTGAAAATAAGTCAACGTAAAGTTGGAGAAACCGTAAAGCTCATGAGCTCCCTCTGGTGGCGGGGCAGCCAATGAACTGCCCTGGTGGGAATAATGCATTATAGTAATTTAAAAGTCTTTTAATTTAAACCAACATTGGTACTTGTCTACGATGGCGTATTTGTGCCACATAAAAAAAATTTAAAAAAACTATTCAAGATTTTGAGATTAACAGTCGTAATATTACTTTTGACCACAGGCCAAAGGTCACAAGTCCTGTGTTTATAGCTGTCTCGGGGAATGCCTGTTAAAGGGAGTATTAAAATCCTCAGACTTGGAGAAAGAAGTTGTAAATGTACCACAATAACGTCAACTTCAGTTTCTAGGCGTTGCTTGAGACCACTATAAAACGGGGCACTGCAGAGTACCCGTGAGATGATGCTAGCCCATGCTAACCTGTTTGTGCCCAACTGCTCTATTTTTCTGTCCCGTTGTAAATTAAAGCTTGTCAGAAGCAAGAGGGAAGTTTCCTTCCTTCCTAAATTGTAAGTATGAATGTGAGTGCAAATGGTTGTCAATGCTGTACGCGTCCTGTGATTGGCTGGCGACCAGTCCAGGGTGTACTCTCGCCCGTTGTCAGCTGGGATAGACTCCAGCATCCCGCTGTGAGCATCCAAATCGTTCGCTCCTCAAACCGGATTTCCTGCCACGTTGGTTCATGGACCTCATGATTCATTAACATTAGATCCTTTTTTTTTTTTTTTTTTCTAGTTGAGTTGTCTCCTCGGGGATGTTTGCTCGTGTCGCATTTCCGTGGTAACGACCCTTCCCGCACCCCGGTGTCTTTCAGAGAAGCTGTACAACTGTCACGGCCCTGAGCTGCGCCGCTCGCTCTTTTCGCTCAAACAGCTCTTCCAGGTAAGCAGCGACGCCTCCTTCCCGCCGCCGCCCGCTTTCACGTGACGTCACGTTACCCTGTGCAGGACGACAAGGACCTGGTCCCGGAGTTCGTGGCGTCCGAGGGCTTGACGTGTTTCGTTAAAGTCGGCGCGGAGGCTGACCCCAACTACCAGAACTACATCCTCAGAGGTGTGGCGCGCACGCCGGGTTACCACGGCAACCGAGTCTTGTTCATCCTCTGTGTGTTCATTCACAGCGCTCAGTCAGATCATGTTGTTTGTGGACGGCATGAACGGCGTGATCAACCACAGCGAGACGGTGCAGTGGCTCTACACCTTGACAGGAAGTGAGGTCAGTCATGTGACTGCTGTGCTGTTTTCTTAAAGGGGTTACTGTCGCGCTCGTTTTTCAATTTTCCGCCTTCGGACGACATGTCTGTGCAGAAAGTCATTGCGTGATCCCCCCTTGCGTGCAAATGAGTGTCAATGAGTTGCTGCCCCCTAGTGGACAAACACTGAACTTACTTGTGTCTGTGCAGTCTCGACTGTTGGTCAAAACCTCTCTGAAGCTGCTCATCGTTTTCGTGGAGTATTCAGAATCCAACAGTCCTCTGCTCATCGACGCTGTCAACGCTGTGGAGCAACGGAGGGGTGCGCGCACACACAAAACCCAAGTGAAGTTGGCCCCCCACCCTGTGCAAAACTCTGGGCAAATAGTCTCATTTGTTTGTGCTGTTTTGTGCAATTAAAATAACAATTGTGCTGCATTTGTTTTTGAGTTATTCGTTTTCTTTTTATAGATCGACCAAAGTTCACGTAGCCCCCGACATGCTCAGAATGGAACTAAAATGGTCTCATTTGTTTGTGCTGCGTTTGTGCAGTTAAAACAAAAGCAGCACAAACAATCATTTGATTTGCACACAGACCAAACAAGGACGGAAAAAATTTGACTTTTAGTTCCATTATGAGCATGTCATGGGCTGGATGAACTTTGGTTGACCTTTTAATGTGTAATTACTCAAACGAAACAGCACAAACGTTAATTTTATGTGCACAAACGAGGACGGACTAAATGAGCCTATTCTGGGTTCACTCGGAGCATGTTGGTGGCTGGATGAACTTTGGTTGACATTTTAATGTGTAATTACTCAAAGGAAATCAGCACAAACATTCATTTTAACAAAACAGACTATTTTAGTTCCATTCTGAGCATGTCTGCGGGAACTTTGGTTCACCTATTACAGAAACTGTAATAACTCAAACAAAAGCAGCACAAATGTTAATTTTAATTGCACAAAACAGCACAAACGCAGCACAAACAAATGACTTTTAGTTCCATTTTGAGCGTGTCGGGGACTGGGTGAACTTTGGTTGACCTATTAAAAAAAAAAAAACTGTCCATGACTCAAAAACAAAAGCAGCTTAAACGTTAATTTTAATTGCACAAACGCAGCACAAACAGACTATTTTAGTTCCATTATGAGCATGTCGGGGGTTGTGTGAACTTTGGTTGACCTTTTAATGTGTAATTACTCAAAAACGAAACAGCACAAATGTTAGTTGTATGTGCACAAAACAGCACAAACGAGGACAGACTAAATGAGCCTATTCTGGGTTCACTCGGACCATGTTGGTGGCTGGATGAATTTTGGTTGACATATTAATATGCAATAACTGAAACGAAAGCGCCACAAACGTTAATTTAATTTGCATAAAACAGCGCAAATGATGGCAGATAAAATGAGCCTATTTTGGTTTTACTCTGAGCATGTCAGGGGCTGTTAATGTAATAGGCCAAAACTTTAATTGTTAATATATCAAACGAAAGCAACACAAACATTAATTTTTAACAAAACAGCACAAATGAATGAGACTTTTTTTAGTTCCATTCTGAGCATGTCTGCGAGAACTTTGGTTCACCTATTACAGAAACTGTAATAACTCAAAAACAAAAGCAGCATGAAGGTTAATTTTAATTGAACAAACGCAGCACAAACAAATGAGACTATTTGACCAGAGTTTTGCGCGGCGTGGGCGGCCAACTTCACTCAGGTACACACACACACACACACACACACACACTTACTGATTTGGGATACATTGCAATGCATTGTACGTCAGGTGTGAAGCCGTGGTCGTACATGATGGACATCCTGCACGAGAGAAATGGCGCCGACACTGAGCTACTGGTGTTCGCCATGACTCTCATCAACAAAACGCTGGCAGCGCTCCCGGACCAGGACTCTTTCTACGACGTGACTGACTGTCTGGAGCAGCTGGCCATGGAGGGAGTGGTCCACAAGCACGTGGGCAACGTGGCGGTCGAGCCCGACCTCCGAGCGCAGTTCGACATCTACGAGGTAACCGTGGCACCTTCCCCGGCACCGCCGGATGCCCTTCTTGATGGAAACGTCTACATCTATGCAGGCTGCTTTGAGGTTTGAGGATGACGACGTGAATGACCCCTCCCCTCACCTGCGTAAAGAGCGGCGAAAGATGACTGCCATCGAGCAGGAAGGTCGGCGTAGTCGTCGCTCGTCCAGTCAAAACATTCCAGACTTCCTTGCGTCTTCGGCGGGTTTTTCCCCCTCCCCCTGCTCATCCCCCGTGCCTCCAGGCTCCTTCACCGCCACCAGCAGCCCTCTTTCACCTTCCCCGTTGACCTCTGAACCCAGCAGCCCGGCCTCCAGTCCCTCTGGATCCCTCCGAGGGTCACCTTTGCCCTCCAATGGCGACGCAAACGACACCGTGATGGCGGAGCACGAGCCGAAGTCGCCATCCAGCCCGTAAGTAATCTCTTGTCTCCTCATCCTTTGGTGGTGGTCTTCACTCTCAATTGTTTTTGTCTGCTCCTGGTCTTCTCTTGTTGCTTCTGACACTGGTGTCCCGTTCGCCCCGCCCGTTCTGTCGCTCTCCGCTGTGGCGCATGTCGGCCACAAGGAGTCGCTCTTTCCTCAGCCACCACATCTCGGCTCTGGGGTTGGGCCGGAGGTCTAGACTCTTCTCCAAAGCCAGCTCTATTTGTGAGGATGCAGCCACCTCCTGCAGGTCTGCCACATGCACGTAGCGCCACACGGGGGCAGGGTCTGTTGTTGGAAAGATGCCTTAATGGCTAATCTGCGTGGCAGTTTTGTGCACTCATTCTGTGTGTGTCTTCCTCCCCAGCCCGTCGCCCCCCAGCACGGAGAAACCGTCGGATCATCAGAGCAGCACTAAGCTGACTTTCAAGTGAGTTTCATCTTATTGACGGCCTGTAAGGTTGTCACGACAGCCACCAAATTTCCGGCTCCCACTTGTTAAACCTCTTTCTCTCTGTGGCTCCGCCTTCCCTCCTCCCCCAGCGAGGATGACACGTTCCAGTGGTGAGTACACGCCGCCCCCCCAGTTCCCTTCTTCGTCCTGTGCGGTGCCCAAATTGATTCCTAGTTTGTGCCTGGCATCAAACTCCCGGTCAAGTTTTTGTTTCACTTGGTGGTGGTGTTGCAGAAGCTGCCCCGTTACCGTAGTTGCTAAGGCTTGGCCTTTACTGCCGACACAGCGTTGCACTGTTGACGAGTGTTCAAACACACACTAACACCACGCTAATGACACTTTGCTGGTAGTCCTTTCAGTGTTGCGCCCCCTGGTGATTAGGAAGTGACCATCAGGTGTGTGTGCGTGCGTGTGTGTGTGTGCCTCTGCAGCCCAGACGACCGTAACATAAAAGTGGACAAGCCCGTTCTGAGGAGGTTTAAGTAAGTAGAGCAGCATAAGCAATGCATGCTGGGAGCTGGTGAGCCCAGGGCCTGAGGCTTTTGTGTGTGTGGGTGTCCTGCTCCGAGACCCAATGAAGGACATTGGGGGTATACTGCGAAGCGAGCTTAGTGAGTTAGGAAGGTGTGTTGCGTGTACAGCCGGGCTTGCCTGTTCAATGAAGGTATCTCATTTAAAGCAGCCACAGTATCACCATGGGAACTTAGGCTAAACTAGTTATGTCCAGACTTTCATCTTAAAATCCGCTCATTCAGTGATCGCATCACGATTTATTGAGCACCTGATGGACGTGGGAGCAAGAAAAATTTGAGCGCCGCTACGACGGGAGCGGCTACTTTTGAGATGGGCGAACATTCCCTGATGGAATTTTCCTATAAGGAACATTGATTTTCAGCCCAGAGAGTACACTAAATTTGCTTACTTTTTGATCCGTGCGTGAGGAATAAAATTAAATTTTGTCAGCAGCAGTCTTTGCTAGTACTCGGCATGTTAATCTTCTTATATATGCTGGATGAATACGCTCTTTGAGCTCTAACTGCATCAAAACACATCTCTATTATAACTGGGTCGCCACACGCGACACTGCTGCCATCCAGTGGTCACCAGGGGGTACAGCATTTTATAATTTAGAGCAAAGGTAAGGAACCTATGGCTCGGGAGCCATATGTGGATTTTTTGATAACCACACATGGCTCTCAGCAATTTCTAAACACCATGACATTTATTTATTTTAGTTTAGTTTTTTCTTAAAATATATGTAACAAACAATTGCTTTACAACAGGGGTGTCAGAGTGGATTGTTGGCCCACGGCACAATCTAAAAATACAATTTAACAAAAAACTTTAAGGAAAGAGCAATTGAAAAATGAGGAGTCATTCTACAAAAAAGTCAAAATATTCTGAGGAAAAAGTTTAATTCAAGCAAAAAAATGTTTGGAAAATGAAGTTGCTGAAAAGGTTGTATTATGAGAATAAAGTAAAAATATTCTCAGAATAAAGTCATAATTACAAGAAAAGTTGAAAAAAAATAAATAAAATTTGGTGTAGTTTTGAGTAAAAAGCCAAAATAAGAGAAAAGTCACAATTTCACAAGAATAAACTTGTAATATTATAAGTAAAAACAATGTTATTTTAGAGTTCATTTTTATTTTTTAAATGTCGAAATATTAAGAAACAAAACAACAAAGTTATAATTTTTTGGAATATTAGGTTTGGAAAAAATTTATATGGGAATAATGTCACAATTGTATAATTTTTGTTTTATAATTTTGCTCTGACATTTTGAAGTAAAAGAAAACAGGAATTACAGGAGAGACATTGTTAAAAAAAACAACATTCAAAATATAAAACCTTCTCAGCACTTTATTTCATCTAAATCAGAGACTTCTCTAAAATTGTTGGCACACTTTCAGTTGTATTCACCTTTAAAATCATATGGCGCTCGCGGAAATACATTTGAAAACATGTCATTCATGGCTCTTAGTGCAAAAGGTTGCCGACCCCCTGATTTAAAGTAACAGTACAGACATATATAAGACGAAGAAAGGCAGTTGATGGTCCAATTTGCATCAGTGTTCAAAAATAACATACAGATATTACATTTTTATGCCAATATTGGGCCCCCTAATAATAATCAGAGTTAACTTGCACATTTACACGCTCAGCATTATTCTGCCAGCGGTCCTCCCTCGCTATATTGGCGGCGACAGTGTTGCTTTTGGCAATAATCAAATTTTTCAACTCCCCCGTAACGCTCCATAATAATGACTTGCTCATCTTGTGTAAAATACACGGGATGATATCAAACGCCCCCTTTATGTGAACAAGCACAAAGCCAAGAACCGGACTTGACAAAGCAGGTTGATAACCACCGTTGTCGTACCGTTTAACTTTGTTTGGGGAACTTGGGTTTTGTTGAGCTGCATCTTGAGCTCAAAGCCCGGGGTTGGTTGAGCCTCTTTCGCAGTATACCCGGCTTTGTCTCCTGTGTGTGTGTGTGTGTGTGTGTGTGTGTGTGTCCTGCTGTGAGACCCGATGAACAACATGGATTTGGATACCAGAAATAGTGATTGAGTGTGTGTCCTGTGGTGGTGGTGGTGGGGAGTAGCCTTGGGAAAGGCTGAGAGGTGTTAATTCAAACTGGACCAATCAGGTTCCGTCTACTGTTCCCATCTCTTTTTCTTTGTGGTGGCTCCTCCCCCTGCTGGACTGTCCAATTATTAGCAAGTTGATGTGGGAGGAGTCACTGATCAGGTGGCAGCGGTGTCTGCTCTGCCTGCCTGACTTCCGCCTTTTAAAAACTGGCTCCGCCCCCTCAGAGACAACTTCCTGCGCAGTCTGGCCGCCACCCAGTGGGAGAAGAAGAGGCGGAGTAAACACCTGAGCCGCTCCAAGCTGTCCTCGTCTGATGATGTCGTCACCCCGAACTCACAGCCGGGGGAGGACAGTAGCGGTGGCGATGGAGGACTTCCTACTAACGGTAGACCTTGACGTGTTACAATGTAACCGGCGTCAATGGGACCAGTATTTTATGTGTTTGTGCACAGGTGGGACCGCCGTTCCTGCCCAGCACGACGCGGGTGAGAGCACTTACCCACAAGCCCCGTCAGTTGCTCAACTCCAACTGATCCAACGGACTGGTATCACCTTGCAGATGCCGTGCAGAGACCGTGCAGCACGCTGTCCAATGACAAGAAGTTCCTGCTGGACATGCTCTTCTCCAAGGCCTCTGACCAAGCTCCTCCCTGCACGACTGCAGTTCCCCCGGTCGACGCTGGCGAGGATGGCGGCTTCCTGCCCTGTGAGGTTGATCAAGCGCATTAATGTGCTTTTGACCTTTTGAAATGAATGGCAGTCTTCCTCCTCAGCTGATGAAGGTCTTAGGGGGCGCGGCCGGGTGCTGGAGCGCCTCTCCAGCCTCCAAGCGTGCTCAGCCGAGGTGGTCGGCCCCAGCGAGAGCAGCGCCTCCCGCAGGGCGGAGCTTGAAGGACTGGAAGGTTCCGCCCAGGTGGCACTGGCCCGCCTGGCAGAAGAGCAGCAGGTCAGAATTCTGAACATTCCGTATGTCATGTGACTTGTAGAACCAGTTTGCATGTTTGCGAATGTCTCCTCCCCCGACTGGTCACGTGAGCAAAACAAAGCTGGAATGGGGGCGGGTCTAATGCGCTGTCTATCATGTCGTGTGTGCGTGTAGAATCGCTGCTTGCGGCAGCAGAGCAGCATCGACGTCGAGAGCCATGCCCACCGCCTGGAGACCACACAGATGTTGCCGTTGGGTGCCGGGGGGTCCGGCGACGCTTGGGACCAGCTCCAGCTGAGCAGTGCCACCCTGCGCATAAAAGATCTGGACTTCTCTGACCTCCTGGAGGAGGAAGACATTGACGTGTTGGACATGGCCACTCATAACTCCTCCTCTTCTGCTCAGCTTCTGTTAGGTTGTCCTCCTCCGCCTCCCCCACCCCCTGGCTGTCCAGCAGCTCCACCACCCCCTCCTCCTCTGCCTCCCGCTGGTGGTCCAGTGCCTCCACCTCCTCCTCCGCCTCCCCCTGGTGGTCCAACGCCCCCTCCTCCTCTTCCTGGCGCCCCTCCTTTGCCGCCGCCCTCCTTTGTGGCAGCAACAGCTGGGTCGGCGACCTTCCCGAGGAAGAAGAAGACGGTCAAGTTGTTCTGGAGGGAGCTGAAGCAGGCCGACGCGCCCAAACAATGTCGCTTTGGCCGCGGGACGGTGTGGGCATCGTTGGACAAGGTGCAAGTGGACACTGCCCTGCTGGAGCATCTGTTTGAGTCCAAAGCCAAAGAGCTGCTGGTCGCCAAGGTAACCCCCGGTGTGATGTCGTTGGTCGCCATGGCAGCCGATGCAGCTCATGTGACTACTGTGCGCAGAAAACAGCAGAGACCAAGAAGTCCGAGATCCTGGTCCTGGACCCGAAGCGCAGCAACGCCATTAACATCGGTATGACCGTCCTTCCCGCAGTCCACGTCATCAAGACCGCCATCCTCAACTTTGATGAGTTCGCCATCAGCAAGGAGGGTATTGAGGTAGGCGCCGCTTTCTGTTTGTCCCATCCCCTATGCCCCAACTGGAGCTCAAAAAATCAAAACTGTCTGTGTCCCGTGTGTCGAGCAGAAGATCCTGACCATGACGCCCACAGATGAGGAGAAGCAGAAGATCCAGGAGGCCCAGTTGGCCCATCCGGACGTTCCTTTGGGGACAGCAGAACAGTTCCTCTTCAGCCTGGCCTCCATCAGTGCCTTGACCCCCCGCCTGCAGCTTTGGTCTTTCAAACTCAACTATGAGGCTCTGGAGAAGGTCACTCACGCTAAATTGTGAAGGTTTTTGAGGGTTCTGGAGTAACATTTCTGTCGCCGCAACCCACCCCCTACAGGAGATCGCAGAGCCGCTCTTTGACCTGAAGCTGGGCATGGAGCAGCTAGCATCCAATCGGACCTTCAAGAAAATCCTCGCCACACTGCTCGCAATCGGAAACTTCCTCAACAGCTCCAACGTGAGCACGCTTGTGCTCTTTGATGCCGCTTTGAACTTGCAGCTCATCTGTGTGTGTGTGTGCGTGTGTGTGTGTGTGTGTGCGTGTGTGTGTGTGTGTGTGTGTGTGTGTAGGCTAAAGGTTTCGAGCTGTCGTACCTGGAAAAGGTGGTGGAGGTGAAGGACACAGTCCACAGACAGTCTCTGCTGCATCACACGTGCACGCTCATCACCGACAATGACCCACAGTCCTCAGACGTCTACTCCGAGATCCCCGCCATCACGCGCTCTGCCAAGGTCTGTTCTTTTCCAACTCAACCAGTTTGTCCCAGTCCAGTATAATCGAGTACTTTCGAGTCTCTCACAGGTTCTTTTTCTCCCCAGGTGGACTTTGAGCTTCTCTCTGAGAACCTGGTCCAGCTGGAGAGACGCTGCAAGGCATCGTGGGAGAATTTAAAGGTGGTGTCCAAACATGAGACAAAGACATTGCTGAAGAACAAGATGACCGACTTCCTGAAGGACTGCACACAGAGGATCGTCATCCTCAAGGTCGTCCACAGAAGAGTCATCAACAGGTAGCCTGGACATGCTAACATTAAAGCTAATCGAGCTTTCATCATGGTCTCAGATTGACACTGGAGCAGATTCAGTTTCTAAGTCCGACCACGTTGGCGGCCAAAAGTGCTAAAACGAGGTTCTCCGGCGCAGGTTCCACTCCTTTCTGCTGTTTCTGGGTCAGCCGTCCTTGTCGGTGCGGGACACCAAAGTGACGGACTTCTGTCGCATCATCAGCGAGTTCTCGCTGGAGTACCGCACTACGCGAGAGAGGGTGCTCATGCTCAAACGCAAACGGGCCGCCCACAGAGAGAGAACCAAGACCCGTGGCAAGATGATCACCGAGGTGAAGCCCCACCCTCTTTGACGATCGGCACCCTGAGAGCTCGTTAATCGTCCGGTTTTGTCGAGCACAAGCAGGAGGGGTGGGCGAGGTCTGGTGATGTCATCATTTTATCTGCTCGCAGACGGAGAAGTTTTCGGGGGCGGTGCCCGCTTCCGACGGCCCTGCCCCCATGGAGGTGGAGCCCAGCATGGAAGCGGAGCACGAGAGCTTGACTCACATGCTGACCAGCAGCGTCTTCAGCGAGGAACAGCGAGGCGTCAGGCGCTCCCGAGCAGTCCGCAGTAAGCCCCGCCTTCTTTATGACCAGGAAGGGGCTGCGAAAGACGAATTAGAATGTTGAGCTGTTAAGGTCACCAACACATTAGCAATACATCATAAGACAAAATGGCCACATGAGAAATAAATGTAAAAATGAGAGATTTTAGAAGGTATTGTTAGAAATAACTTGTGAAGGATATTCTAAGAAAATAAATGTTTGGTTTGGACTCTGCAGGTCTCGGCAGGGTGAGTCCGTCTCCAATGTCGGTGCTTCAGGACACCGAAAGCGCTTCCCAGCACGACCCCACAGACGAAATTATGGACCGACTCGTCAAGTCGGTGACCCGGAACCCCTCAGCCAGACCCCCCAGTCCCAAAACTCGCAAACGCTCCCGTCTGAACAGGAAATCCAGTAAGTTTGCTTCTGTCAAGGTCATCTGCAGCTGTGTCCAAAACACGGACGGCGGTAATCCGTCTTCACGAGATAAGAAGCGCCAGGGAGGTTCTGAGTCCATCTTACTCCTGTTTGTTTGACAACACACACTATCAAGTCCCTCTGGCTTTGTCCACATGGCGGAACCCAGATTAGCCACATCTTAAACTCCTGTCCTGCACATCAGCACGTGAAGAAACATTCAAGATTTCAGAGTAATCAGAACATGAACTTGATCGATCATGCCTAGAAGTTAGGGCTGTCAGTCGAGTAACATGTTTGTGATTTATTGCACTTTTGTCCATAGTTAACTTAGAATTAATCACATTTAATCGTAGTTAAAAATACCTTTATGTCTATAATAAGTAGGGATGTTACACTCTTTGTGGTAAACCGCAACTATGACAATGACATCAGAATTATTGTAAATGCATTTACATTAAAATGCATTCTATTACATTTAATTTAATGTTCCTGTCATAGCTTTGCACAATCCATACTAAATTTGATCGCTATAACGCTGGCGTCAATGGCAAAGCATCAGCTAGCGCCTCAAATAGCTCTCATTGGCTACGTCGACAACTAGCAGCTCCTAGCCGAAATTTTAGCTAGCAGTTCAAAGCAAAACGAGTGACTGCTTGCATCTAAAACACTCGTTATGGTAAGGTACAAGGTCAAAATTAGTGCCGTTAAAGGACACTTCTGTTAACGCCACATTCACTTTGCAGCCCTACTAGAAACCACAACATTTATGTGCATGTTTACTGCTGTTAGCCTGTTTATCACGTGTTAGCATGCGTGCTAACACGCGTTTTCCATTTGTTAGCATGGGTGCTAACACGCGTTTTCCATTTGTTAGCATGGGTGCTAACACGTGTTTTCCATTTGTTAGCATGGGTGCTAACACGTGTTTTCCATTTGTTAGCATGGGTGCTAACACGTGTTTTCCATTTGTTAGCAGGTTGTCTCGTGTGTTTAGCTCGTTGTCTGGTGTGTTTCAGTGAGGAGGACTCTGAAGAGCGGCCTCAGCGTGGATATGGTCCAGGCTCTGGGCCTCAACAAGACTTCTGTCTGAGCTCACACAGGCTCGTGTGGACACGATGGAGATATTGGACAGGAGGCGAAGTCCATCTTTAGGTGTTTCCAAGTGACATTTATAGTAACGTTGAATGTTCCGATGCCAAAACTTGAACATTTTTGTCCACTTTTTTTAAAAGCTGAATTTGAAAATGGTTGTCTTTGCTCCACTGTCGGCTTTGAACTGATATTTCTTTCACTAAATGTGTGTTTTTCACGTGCACTTGCTGTTTGTCTAATTTTTCAGCACCAAAGCCAGTTTTTTTTCAGCTTTTTAACTTAACATATGAGTTATTGTTAAAGGTTTTAGCGGGTGAACATTTCTAATAAATGACAAATGTGCAAAAAGGTCACAATAGGGTTGTTATTGCGGCTGGTCAGTGGCCATCATTCGTAACAATAGTTTGTTTGCCTGCCTGGTGGCGAAACAGCTCGATATTCCGTAGAATGAGGGGTGCAGGCTGAGGACTTTGTTTGGAGAGCTCCTTGGTATTTTCATATAGATGGCTTCTGTGGTATTGCCCTGAATGTGTTGCCCACAATGGGCAAACAATAGCACAGCCATGTTTTTGCTAATTATGGATGTACTATTCTGTCACACAGGAAAAGCATTTTTTTTAAATGACAAAATATTGCACTTCCTTATCGTAGCAACAGGTAACTTCCGCTTTGTGAATGACGTCTACCGCCATCCCGACGACAATCACTCTTACAGTAATGGTCACGTGTGAAGGGGGTCGCGGAGGATCACGTGTGTCCAGCGTCCCGCCTCCTTGTGTCACCGGAGCGTCCGCGTGCGTGCGCGTGCCGCGTTTATAAGCTGCGCAAGGACGTGAGGCGGCTGAGCCCCGAGCGCGGGAAGATGCTGACGCTCGTGCTCGTCCTGCTGACGGCCTCTGTCGTCGTCGTCGCCGCCGACCGCACCGGAACCGTCGGACCGCCGCCTGGAGCTGTCCGGCTCCAATTCCCTCGCACCGGCGATGAGTACGCGGTGCCCGCCGAACCTGTGGCCCGTCCCGCCGCCGCGGAGAAGGTGGACCATCACCACGGTGGGGGATACCGGGTGGTCCAGTGGGAGTGGACCTACGTCCAGACTCCTTACGTCATCGCCGTGTGGCTCCTGGTGGCCAGCGTGGCCAAGATCTGTGAGTGTATACACACACGCGCACACACACACGCGCACACACACACTGACAGCTGCTGCTTGAACTGCTCAAAGTTTGGCTTTTGTTTACAAAATACATCATCCATCGTCTATATGTGCCCAAAGTCACCTTTGACCCTGAACATGAATGAATGAGTGAATGTGTACAATCATTTCAATGCAGACCAGACCTGACTACAGTTTAATTTGCTGAGTCATTTTTTAGCAGCTCAGCCACTTCATTAGGTACACACCCTCTGCTTGCTGTTCCTAATATTTTGGCGCTGTAGCCGTACGTGACATGGAGGAAATATGACGCCTCCTTCACAAAACCATGTTGAGCTCATCAGCATATAATCGTTCCCAAGCTACATTAGACATCATTTGGATGTTTTTTTGGCCTAAATCTGGTCGATCCGTCATCGCCTTGATTTATCCCAGAAATAGATGGTAAAAATTGGGTCTAGTCCGACTGATTTGGTTCAAATATAGCCCCAAAATAGATGATTACCAACCAAATTTAATGAGGAAAGGGAGGTCTTTACCTTTCACCTTTCAAGCAAATATTAATGTTCATTTAACGTATGGTAATGACACATTTTTGCAGGGTGGGGTGCAGGGCAGGAGAAACATTCACAGTTGGGTCCCGACGTGGAGTGCGGTTACACTCTAAAATTGGTTGACTCCATCCCCCCCTTCTATTTTCATACAGAACAGTGCACCTCAGACTGGCAGTATAATGGTGAAATGGCCTGTGCCGGGGTCAAACCGTGGCCATCATCAGCGCGTTATGTGTGAGGGTACAGTCTGCTTGGGAGGTTGCACATCACGCAAGCCAAAAAGACATTACGTCAACGATCTATGATTGAGTCCTAGGAAAAAGTTCATTATTTGAAGCTCACGGCGCTGAACTGACGTCACATGACCTCTTGCAGAGACGTCATGACCTGCGAGTGGACGTACACGTGCGTAGACGTGCATGACGCAGTGGTGTTACGTTGTGCACCGGGTTCACTAACAATACCAGGCATGTGCACGCGACAACGCACTTGTCACCTGGCTGTGTGTGTGTGTGTGTGTGTGTGAACATAAAGACCTGGTGAAGCTGTGACTTTGCACTGACCTTGTAGGGGGTGGGGGGTGGATAGTGGCGAATAATCTCATTAATGGACAGTAGTGTTCAAAACAATAGCAGTGCAATGTGACTAACCAGATGAATCACTGTTATTAGTATATTTTTATTGCTACATGGCAAACAGGTTACCAGTAGGTGCAGTAGATTCTCAGAAAACAAACAAGACCCAGCATTCATGATATGCACGTTCTTAAGGCTGCTGGCCAATTAGATGAAAGGGGTGTGTTCAAAAAAATAGCAGTGTCTGCCGTTAACTTTACGAACTCTGTGTGACGTGGAATCAACCAACTTGTGGCATCTTTCAGCTGTTATTCCACTCCAACCCCTCAAGTTCTCAATTGGATTAGGATCCAGGGATTGGGCTGGCCCCTCTATAACATGAATTTTGTTGGTTTGGAAACAAGATTGTGCTGGTTTACTAGTGTGTTTGGGGTCATTGTCTTGTTGAAGCAGCCATTTCAAGGGCATGTCCTCTTCAGCATAAGGCAACATGACCTCTTCAAGTATTCTGACATATGCAAACTCATCCATGATCCCTGCTATGCTATCACACCATAGTAGGAGAAACATGCCCATATCTCGGTGCTTCACTGTCTTCACCGTGTACTGTGGCTTCAATTCAGAGTTTTGGGGGTCGTCTCACAAACTGTCGTCAAAAAGAACAATTTTACTTTCAAAATGTTCCTCCATTTCTCTTTGGGCCAGTTGATGTGTACTTTGCCAATTGTAACCTTTTTTTTAACAGAGGGACTTTACGGGGGATTCTTGTATATACATTAGCTTCACACAAATGTCTTCTATCTGTCATAGTACTTACAGGTAACTCCTGACTGTCTTGGATAATCTTGGAGCTGATCATTGGCTGGATCTTTGCCATTCTGGTTATTCTTTCATCCATTTCGATAGTTGTCTCCCATTTTCTGCCACGTGTCTCTGGTTTTACTCTCCATTTTAAGACATTGGGGATCAATTTAGCTGAACAGCCAAAACATTTTTGTACCTCTTCATAAATTTCCCCCTCTCCGATCAACTTTTTAAATCAAAGTATGCTGTTCCTCTGGACTATGTCTTGGACAAGCCATTTCCCTCAGGCTTTCAAAGAGAAATGAGGTTCAACAAGTGCTGCTTTCATCCTTAAATAGGGGCCACCTGATTCACAAAAAATTGATCAATGATCACGGATTGAATGCCACCCTGCTTTTTTTTTTTAACACCCCCCTTTCAACAAGTTGCCCAATAGAACAGCCTTAAGAGCATGCATATCTTAAAAGCTGGGTCTTGTTTGTTTTCGGAGAATCTACTGCACCTACTGGTAACTTGTGTGCTATGTAGCAATAAAAATATACTAATACCAGTAACTCATCTGGTTAGTCACATTGGACTATTATTTAATGTAAATAAGAATGTAAATGTAGCTCATGGTAACAGTAACAAAAATAATACAGTAACAATAGTAATGGTAATGATTGTTGTCATGGCAGTGTTCCACTTGTCCCAGCGCTTCACCACAGTGGTTCCGGAGAGCTGCGTGTTGATCCTGCTCGGTCTGGTTCTGGGCGGCCTGGTGCTCTTGGCCAATAAGAAGCAGCTGTACCAGCTAGAGCCCGCCCTTTTCTTCCTCTTCCTGCTGCCCACCATCGTGGGCGATGCTGGGTACTTCATGCCGGTCCGGCTCTTCTTCGACAACCTGGGAGCCATCCTCATGTACGCCGTGGTGGGAACGCTGTGGAACGCCTTCTGCACGGGGTTCGGCCTCCACGCCGCCAAGCTGCTGGGGGTCATAGGTCAGACACGCCGGCAGAACTATCCCACTCCAAGGTTCCCACTGGGAATTGTTTGCGAATGCTGCGGCGAACAACAATAGTTTGTAGGTAGATTATGGGTGTCCAAAATGCGGCTCAGGGGTTATTTTCAGCTCACATTTTTTTTCTTGGCATATTCTAAAAATTGTTAGATTTTTCTGTATGTAGCACTGGGTAGAAAAAGCTTGGACACTCTTCTTGTGATTGTATGAGCTACTGTTAGCTAGAAGCTAATGTTGCTAGTGACTGTGTACACACTGTAAATGGTTTGCTTACATTAGCAAGAAAACAACATCATTGACTAATATCTGTGATTGTGTGTGTGTGTGCGCGCACGCTTGCACACAGATGAGCGCGTGCAGGCCGACCTGATGGACTTCCTGTTGTTCGGCGCTTTGATCTCCGCTGTGGACCCCGTGGCAGTTCTGGCTGTTTTTGAAGAAGTTCACGTCAACGACATGCTCTTCATCATCGTCTTTGGAGAGTCACTGCTCAATGACGCCGTTACAGTGGTGAAACGCACACACACACACACCCACACCCTCGGTTTTGAGCAAGACCGGGTCAGAACCATCAGGCTTCACGTGGAAGTTTTTGAGAGTTTTGAGAAAAAAGTCGTAATTTTACGAGAGTAAGACGCGTAATATTACCTTTGACCAAGGCCAATGATCACGTAAGTCCCCTGTTATACTGTAGCTGTCCCAGGCAATGCCTGTTACAACAGAGTATTAAAATCTGAGATTTGGAGAAAAAAAACTGTGAATTTACGAGGATACGAGTTGTGACAGGCATTGCCTGAGACAGCTATGAAAAATGGGGCCTTATGTGTGAGTAATGGTGTGGTGCTAATCATGATCCTAACCAATGCTAACCTGTTTGTGCCCAACTGCTATGCTCCATTTTCCCTCCGACGAGTAATATTACAACCTTTATTGTTGTAAATGTACGAGTTTGTTCTCGTAAAGTTACGACTTTTCTCTCAGAAAATTATGACTTTTGATCTCAATCTCTGATTTCTGGTATGCGGCCCTAACGCTCCGTTATACTTTTTAAACACACAACACACCACAACCGTGAAATAGTCGCGGGGCTATGCTGGAGCCTATCCCAGCTCGCAGAGCACATACAGACAAACAACCATTCACACTCCCATTCATACCTATGGACAATAAGTTGTGATATTATGACAAACTAAAGGGTTATTATGGGAATAAAGTCAAAATATTACGGCAATGAAAACATATAATTATGAGGAGAAAACCTACAAAAATAAATTGTTAGAAAATTAAAACAAAAACAACAGTAGTAATGGAAGAAAACTGCTGTAATGTTAGAAGGATGAATTCTAAATATTAAAAGACAATTGCAATTGAATTTGTGTTTATTGATTAATTTGTACATTTTGAAAACTAAAAAAATATATATCAGCAAAAATGGTAAAATCAGCAGTAATTTTACAAGAGAAAAGTCAATGTTAGATGAAGGAATTTGTGATCTAGCGATAGAAATAATGTGATATTACTAGTGTAATGTTTAAATATATTTTTTTAAGTGGTTGGCGAAAAAGTTACAATAATAATAATATGGGAATAGAGACCAAATATGGTCATCCTTTCTTTTTTCACTATGTGGTCCTCGATAGAAAAACCATTTCCACCTTACAGACAGGCCCTGAGGCGTTCCCAGGCCATGCTTGAGGCATTGTCCAACCCCCCCCCACCCCCACCTGTCCCGCGTCTGCCCTGAGGTCGCCTCCCAGTTGGACATGAACGCCTCACCAGGGAGACATGGGAAAAATGTCCAACAATGCTCTCTCCCTGCGGAGTCCAGATTTAGAGGTGCTGCTTTTTCACGTTCCCAGTAAAGGTTGAAGCCCTCTGGAACACAATACCTGCATATAGGAGGGATGAAACCGAAAGAACACCAAACTGGACCCGGTCTACGCTTCCTAAAAAACATATATCGGCTGTTCATGGAAGTTTAAAGATTAAACTCCTTGGAGCCGATTAACCACCTTTCCTAATCCTCATCAGCACTCCGAATATGAGCTAATCCGGCCAACAAATGGATCAATCCTCCATGACCCGCTCTGACACCTGCACGTGCACGCCTCGCATCCTGACCTCTTGTGCACGAGCATGCGAGCGTTAACGGGTGGCGTCCCTCTATGTTTTTTAGGTGCTGTACAAAGTGTACATTTCCTTTGTGGAAGTAGGAGCGGAGAACGTGCAGACGGCAGATTACTTCAAAGGAGTGGGTAAGAGAAGATGCATCGTTTACGCGTCACATAACAAACAACACTTTTTTCGGGCTCTTGCTCCGTAGCCTCCTTCCTCATCGTCAGCGTGGGCGGGACTTTGGTGGGTTTGGTCTTTGCCGTCGTCCTGGGCTTCATTACACGCTTCACCAAGAAGGTTCGCATCATCGAGCCTCTTTTCGTGTTCCTGCTCGTCTACCTCGCCTACCTGACCGCCGAGCTCTTCTCGCTGTCGGCCATCTTGTCGTAAGCCCACCGCACAAGTCCCTTTGGAAAGCGCCGGAAGGGCCAATCTGAACGCTGTGCTGTTTCTTCTCGCCAGAATGACCTTTTGTGGCATCGGCGCCAACAAGTATGTGGAGGCCAACATTTCTCAGAAGTCTCGGACCACCGTCAAGTACACCATGAAGACCCTGGCCAGCATAGCCGAGACCATCATCTTCATCTTCCTCGGAATCTCCGCCGTGGACAAGTCCAAGTGGGCCTGGGACACGGGCCTGGTGTCCTGCACGCTGGTCTTCATCTTCATCTTCAGAGCCCTGGGTCGGTCTGTCGCCATAGCAACATGATGATTAAAACCAGCGAAGAAAAGGAAACTTTGGTGACCTCTGGTGACCTTCCCCCTGCAGGTGTGGTGGGTCAGACGTGGGTGCTGAACCGCTTCCGTTTGGTCCCGCTGGAAAAGATCGACCAGGTGGTGATGTCATATGGGGGCCTGCGGGGGGCGGTGGCATTCGCTTTAGTGGTGCTGCTGGACGGCGAGCGAGTCAAAGCCAAAGATTACTTTGTGGCTACCACCATCGTGGTGGTCTTCTTCACCGTCATGTTCCAGGTACGTCTGCTGCTGCGTGTTAGCATCACGGAGCTAAAGCTAACAGGCGTGTGGAAGGTTTCTATGTATGACTTAGTAATTATTTTGCAAAACTAGCTAGGATGATGCCACACTTTAGTAGCTGCTCTTGTAAACATCTCACCAACTTCAGCAGATTAAGTCTCGATGCAAGGAATGTGTTTATTCCAGTGGCACACAATCTCAACATACTGCCTCTGTGGATAGCTTGAACTTTTCTCATGAGTTCTGAGTCGTGTGTGTGTGTGTGTGTGTGTGTGTGTGTGCGTGTGTGTGTGTGTGTTAGGGTCTGACCATCAAGCCGTTGGTCGAGTGGCTCAAAGTTCCTCGCTCCACCAACAGGAAGCCCACCATCAACGAGGAGATCCACGAGAGGGTCAACCTTCTTTTTTTACTGTTTTATATCAGGAATCATTCTAAGTCATTACATTACAGTCACACACACACACACACACACACACAAACACACTTCTCATGATGTCTTCTTTCAAAGATCACACTGTGTGTGTGTGCAGGCCTTCGACCACATCCTGACGGCGGTGGAGGACATTGCAGGACTTCAAGGGTACCATCACTGGAGAGACAAGTAAGTGATGAAGGAGACCCCATAATGATAATGACGATGATTATAATGTTTACAAAGATGATGGTGACGATGAGGATGACAATGTTGATGACTGTGGCGATGACAATTAGCGATATGACGTCAAACGATGATGATTGTGACAATGATAATGATGACGATGAGAATGATGATGACAGTGACACAATGACCTTCAAGGTGGTGATCATGATGATGATAACGATAATGACTGACGACGATGACAATGATAATGAGGATGATGACTATAATAATATTATGCCGATCAAGGTCATGAACATGACGTGATGACGATGAGGACAGGGACAATGATAATGGCGACGACAATGATGGTCACAATCATGATGATGATCAAGATCATAAGATCGTGAGGATTATGATTAATTATGATAATAATGACATCGTAATGGTGATAATGACAATGATGACTGTAACATTGACAATTACCATGAGGATGATGGTGACAGTCATGATGATGATATGATCAAGATCATATGATGATAACGATAGTGATTATGTTTATGATGACAACGACAACGTTAAAGGATGATGACCGTGATGACGGTTACAAACATGATAATGACACTGATGACGATATGATCATGAGGGTGATGACAATTAAAGTGACAATTTCCTATTTCTGTGGTTGTTTTTGTCTTAATTTGTACTTGTAGAGTTTCTTCTTGTAGTACCCATTTTATGACTTTATTACCATAATATGTTTACTTTCTCACAATATTACAACTTGTTGTCCATAGATATGAATGTGAGCGTGAATGGTTGTTTGTCTGCCCTGCCATTGGCTGGCGACCAGTCCAGGGTGTACCCTGCCTCTCGCCTGAAGTGAGGTGGGATAGGCTCCAGCATACCCCTGCAACCCTAGTGAGGATAAGCAGCATAGAAAATGAATGGATGGATGACCATCACGATCATATCATGATCTTGATGATGATGGCGATGTTGATTACGATGACATGACGATGTCAATAATCATCATCATAATAATGATGAGAATACTGCTGATGATATTCAGGTGGGAGCAGTTTGACAGGAAGTACCTGAGCAAGCTGCTGCTCAGGAAGTCGGTGTACAGGAAGAGCGAGCTGTGGGAGGCGTATCAGAAGATGAACATCCGCGATGCCATCAGCGTCATCGACCAGGTAGGAAGGAGGCGGAACCGAGCCTCGCGGTCGTTACCCTGTGGCCTCTGACCTGCGTGTGTCCATGAAGGGTGGAAACCTGCTGACTTCAGCCAGACTGTCGCTACCCTCCATGGCCAGCAGGGTCTCCTTACCCGAGGCCACCAACGTCACCAACTACCTGTGAGTCACATGACTTTTCTTGTCTGTTGGCAAATGCACAAAATGGAAACCATCTGGAATGGAATCTGGGCAGTGCCCAACCAACAATGTTTGTGGCTGCAGGCGTGGGAACGGCAGCGGTGTGTGTTTGGACCTGCAGGTCATCGACAACGTCCCCGGGGCCAAAGTGGAAGAGGAAATGGAGACACACCGCTTTCTCGCTGAAAACCTCTACAAACCCAGAAGACGGGTAGCGCACACTCGACACGTCTATTCTTGCGTGATGGGAGTGTTTGACGCGCTCTGCTGCGTGTGTGTAGTACCAGTGGCGCTACAGTCGTCACTTCATCCCGGTGGGCGAGAAGGAGCGTCAGGACCGAGAGGTCTTCCAGAGGAACATGAAGAGCCGCATGGAGACCTTTAAATCGGGACGACACAAACGTCACAAGAAGGAGCGCAGTCTCAAGAAGGTCTTGTTTCTACGCCCCACCTTGTCTCTCCAAGCTCATTATTGCTAACGGACTACATTTTTTTATGCACAGAGACGAGGATCTGATGTCAAGGAGGACGCTGGAGACAAATCCAGAAGAAACACCAACTGGCCGGACAAAGGTAAACCCAAACTGCACTTCCTGCGGTATGGACCACAAGGACAACACACTGCTAGTTTTTAGCACTAGCATGAATCAAAAATGTATGTGTGTGTGTGCACAGATCCTGTGGTGGTTCCTGTGGAGTCAGAGGAGGAGAAAGACAACGCTGACGAGGAGGACGTTGGTATCACTTTCATCGCTGGTAAAGTTGAAACTCCCAAAGCGCGCCCTTCCTCAGGTACACACACAAACACTAAAATGAGCTCAGACTTCCTCATCATCATGATAGAAAAGGACAAATGGTCTTCCCGCAGTTGCAGCGTCCCCTCCCACCAGCGGAGACAGCCATTTGCCATGGAAAGGGGGCGTGTCCTCGCCGCCTCCCTGTGTGTCCCTAGAGGCCACTAAAGTGATCCCAGTGGACCTCCAGCAGGCTTGGAATCAGAGCATCTCCTCCCTGGAGAGCATCTCCTCACCGCCCGCCCCCGCCGAGCCGGTCCACACCCTGGTCAGCGCCCTCTCCAGACCGGGAGGCTCCCGTCCTGTCTCGTACACTCCGCCGAGCACCACATGGGGTGGCCTCACCCCCAAGGCACCCCCACTGGCCTCTTTCCCTTTTCCGGACAAAAACAGAGAGGAGGAGGATGAGGAGGAGGAAGGTGAAGATGTAGTATCACAGGAGATGAGGCCGCTCATGTCTTCTCTGAGACCTCCTGGCACGCTGCCCCCCCCACCGCCCTTAACTGGTCCCGCCCCCGGCTCAGGCAGGCGGAGGAAGCCCTGCGTGTATCTGAGGAGTCTGGTGACAGCACCGCCTAGCGGGAGCGATGAGCCGCAGGGGCGAGGCCCCACCCAGCTTTAAGCGCGCCTACCCCCTCACCCAATCAGAACATTGAAACACAATCATAAAGCAGCTTTCAGCGTGTGTGCACTTATTTGCTCCTCCTCCTCATGGAGCATGTCATGTGGTCACTTTTACAATGTCCATTTGTGTCAGTCAAGTGACAAATGAATCAGTACAGCTTTTGGCGTCTCTTGTATTACTGTCAAAGAAACGTGAGAATGTGTCTGTGTGTGAGCTGACGTCAACATGATGACTTGGGCGACATTTTCTCAAAAAAAAAATGATGACGAGTTGGACAATTTTAACTTAAAGAAAGTATCAGATTTATTTATAAACATAATTAAGGTGATTTTACTAACTTTTTGTCGTCTCTTCTAGGAGGCAATGCCGTTATTCCTACAGCATCTTTTACAATATCATATGCAAATGAATCGTTGACGTCATCGTGCGACTTTTAGGACAGCCAATAGCTACTTTTCTTACTGAGGAGTTGGCAAAAGTGACTGACACTTGCTGGCTACTGGTCTACAGAGTCCAGTCTGGCACTTCTAGTGAAGGCACATGAAGGTGGCAAAATAAAGCAAAATAAGATGGTAAGCCTACTTAACATTCTGGAAGTGTAATTGGTTCTGTTTCACAAATCAGGATTAGCCAGTTAACCTCCTATTTAACCTGTAAACCAGACCAAAATGTTGCCATGGTAACTGCCATCTTTTAAACGCACACCAATGAACACCATATTTTGAAATGACACATTTGTGCCATTACCTTGATAACATGTTGGTAACAACACTTTTACTTCTTGGAGCATTTCTTCTTGTTTTAAAAACATGAATTAAATATGATTAATAGCTCCTGAGTCGACGTCCAGTGAGTCGATTAACTTTCTGCTAGCTGCTCACTTCCTGTAAACGTTTTCTTCATAAAAGTCATATTTATTCATATTATAACCCCCCCCCCCCCCACACACACACACACACACAAAAAAAACTCGTCATTGTAATGTGGTTCGCACGTGCTGCTGTTTTGGTGGGCCTCGTTTCCGCTAGCATCTCGGTCGCTAGCTTTAGCATAGGTGTAGCTATGCTAGCCCTTTCTGGCGATTCGAGCTGTAAATGGACATTTTGTGTGGAACCGAAATGAAATTGATTAGAAATTAACACATACTTTGGTCATTCCACATATCTGTTGCTCCAACTAGGCGGGTTTATATTCGTTTGCTGAGCTCATCATTAATGCTAGCTGCTTAGCTTACAACGTCGTGGGCCAACTTTGGTGTTTAGAAAGATGTGGGGTTTATTGAGCGTAAGCAGAATTCATTCAAATCAGCCAATTTACTTTTAACGTTTTATCGCCTTCATTGAATAGAATAGGAAGCAACGTTGGTCGTTGCGTTGGGCTGGTAGAACACTGCCACCTAGTGAGAGAAAGCGGACATCGGCAGGAAATAATTGTCGCGGCGTTAGGGCGCCGTCTGCTGGCTGACTAGTGCAACATGCAGAGAAGGTAAAGTGTTCGACGCGTTCTTTCATCTTCTTCATACTTCTTCCGTGGGATGCGTGTACAAACTAGCTAGATTCTTGTCATTACTCTAAAGGCCAGCAGGAGGCAGTCTCCTCCTTGTGCCTTTGCAAAAGGACTGAAGCGGCGCAGCGAGGCTCCTGATTGGTCGGCTGCAAATGCTCCTGTGAGGTGGAAACATTCTTGTGAGATGAGCCGTGCTTCATCCCAACACAACAGTGCATGTCCACCACCTCCGCCTTTTATAGATGTCACGTCAACCGCTGCCAAAGCGAGCGTCCTAAGTCGTGAGGGATGCTGGGTAATTAGCACTCTTGCGGAAAACTTAACACGAGCCAAGAGTTTATAGATCATACACACACACACACGCAAGCTCTGCGGTTTCTGAAGGGACAAACTTGTGAGACAAATAACCAGCAATAAATAATACCTATCGTCATCCGGGAGCAAGGACTGCCGTGACGTCACAAACTCATCCGGAAGGGACATTTTGGACTGGGTTTAGGAGAGGGAACATGGGTGCGTGTGTGGCCGGTGAAGACGAACAGTAGATTTTAGCGTCACATTTATTCTTGATGAACTATTTAAGGATCTTCTCTCCTGTCTAAAGAATGTCCTCCTCACTCCTGCCAACAGAGAGAGAGAGAGAGAGAGAAAGATGGGCGGAGCTGTCTGAGGGTGCAGACTGTCAAGGAGCTTCCGTGTGAACACATGCTGGATTTTTCCCTCTGACTCCTCAGTGTGTGCGTTTGGATCCATCTCGGAATATTTCCTGCGGATCGGTGAGTGCTGAAGGTAAGTTGTCGTTGTCACGGTGAAGTGCGTAACATCCGTGTGCTTGTTTGCATTCCCTGTTCCGCTCGTCGGTCGTGTTTTATGTGGAAGTGTTGCAGAAAAGTCCTCAGGAGTTGTGTCTGGTGTGCGTGTTTGTGAGTTAAACAAAGCTGCTTATCAAAGAGATGAAGGAATTCTCCCAGCACAACTCACTGATCCTGGAATTCTTGGAATTTTATTGCACTTCCTGAATGTCAGGATCAGACTTGAAGATGGGGATGCGTGCGAGCCCTCTCCATGTCAACATGTTTGACTTTATATGTTCTGAACATCTCACACACACTGAGCACGCTCACCGGGCGTGTAAAGAATGCGAGCAGAGTAATTAGCCGGCGGGGGGTGGAGCTTGTGCAGGTGACTGCTTGTCCACGCGCGTGCGTGCGTCTGTGTGTGTGTGTGTGTGTGTGTTTGACAGAGAGATGACTGGGCGGCTGAGGTGATGGATGGTAGCTCACAGGGGTCAAAGGACCATCACAACAGGGCAGGATGTTCTTCAGGTGTGTTCCCATTGGAATGTTTGCTAGCTTCGCCATGTTCCTCTTCTAGAACGTTTCCTCCACAATCTGCAGAGTGTGTGTGTGTGTGTGTGTGTGTGTGTGTGTGTGTGTGTGTGTGCGTGTGTGTGTGTGTGTGTGAGAGAGACAGTTTCTCTCCAGGCACTCCTGAAATGTTCAACATGTCTCAACACTGTCAACAAGGTGTCGTCTGAGATCTTCTCTGAGGGAAGAGGTTTCACTCTGAGCAGTGTTTCCGACGATGTCCTTCTGTTGAAGATGTCATTAAAAAGTGACACATGAAGGAGACGATGCAGTGGTATTCAAAAGTTTGGGCACCCCTGATAATTTTCCAGATTTTGCTTTATAAATCATTAGTTGATCGGATCAGCAATTTCAGTTAAATATATCGTATAGCAGGCGAACGCCGTGATATTTGACAAGTGAAATGAAATGTGCAATAAGTACTTAAACAAAATTATACAGGTGCATACATTTGGGCACCCCAACAGAAAAATGTCAATATTTAGTAGAAACGGCTTTTTCCTCATACAGCATCTCCTTGTGCAAAGTGCGCTAAAAAGCACAGTGAGCCCATCTGCAACAGGATCATGTTGTAGGTCTTGGGAGCTGGTCTGTGGGTTGAGTTTGTCTGTTCTCACCATCCTTCACCTCTGCTTGTTAGAACTGTGATTGTGGTCTTTCATTACTCCACCATCTTCCTCGCAGTAGAAGCTGACAGCTAGAATTTTTGAGCCAGCTTTTTGTATCCTTCCCCCAAACCATGCTGTTGATCAATCTTTGTTTTCAAGTCATTTGGCAGTTTTTTTTTTTAGGCTCCTATGTTGCCACACTTGAGAGAAGATGTAAAGAGGAGAACAACCTGCAATTGGCCACCGTAAATACCCTTTCTCATGACTGCCATGACCTGTCTATGTAGGTCAATGAGCTTACCAAACGAATTTTGTGTTCCAATAATTAGCGCTAAAGGTATTCAAATCAATAAAACAAAAAGGCTTTCCCAAATTACGCACCTGTATAATTTTGTTAAAATAATTATTGCACACTTTCTGTAAAACCTAAAAACTTCATTGCATGACTGTCTGATCGATTAAAATATTTCATTGCGATTAATCACATTTTTGTCCATATTTAACTTATAATTAATGGCATTTAATCACAAGAAAAAATGAGTTGATCCGCGGTTCCTCAAACCACGGTGTGGGACGAGAGTCAAACAGGATGTGCGCGTGTCAAAAAAAGAGTGCCGTTAAAAGACACTACTTTGACAGCCCAAATGTCGGATCAGGTCCTCCTCATGTACCGCCCTCATGAAGGTTCTCTTTTGTCATTTAAGTCCAAATAATTGCGTAAATGACCTTGTGACTCCAGAGCTTTCAGCCTGATTAGACCGTCTTGCACTCTGACCTGACAGAATGAAAGCAGGCCCCCTTGAAGAGGAGCAGAGCAGATGCATCATTAAGGTCAAAGGTGACTGAAGCTGACTGTGGTCCTCAGCCAGGTATGACTGACAGCCAGCGTAGGCCTGCCGGTGGCACTGTTGGAGAGTTGTGACTCAGAGTATCAGAATGTTCCTGAATAAATACAGTCCACACTCTTGACAGGAAGCATTCTGAGGGCTGGCGTTCAGAGGAGAGGGGGGGTTGCAGGGAGGACAAGCATATAATACAAAATGTCAGCCATTGAAGTGTTAGTACATTGTGACTGTGCCAGTGGCCTGTTTTTTCCCCTGGTGTGAGCAAGTGAAAGCTAGCGCCTCTTTTCTTCTCACACTCATGACTCCCGGCAGCCACACAGCTGGCACTCTCTTCTTGCTAGAACACAGGGGTGTCCAAAGTGCGGCCTGGGGGCCATTTACAGCCCACAGCTTGTTTTTTATTGGCCTACGGCACGTTGTAAAAGTACAATTACAACTGCAGCAAAGTTAAAATAAGAGCAAAAAGGCTGTAATGTTGAAATGTTGATACTAATAATGTTATGCTCTGATGAGGTGTGTGTGTCTTGGCCCCCAGACGCAGATGCGAAGAGGCAGGTAAGGGAAAAAAAGTCCTTTAATAACACAAGGGATGGTAACAAAAAGCGATGGTGGAAAAAGCACCATGAACAAAACGCAGAGTCTGAACAAAAAGCGATGGTGGAGACAAGAAGCTGCTGGAGGCACTAGGAAGAAACGCAAAGTAGTAATAATGCTCGAGACGTGGTCTTCGGTTCGTGTAGGAATAATCCCGCGTCTCCCAGCCGCTACCACTCATCTTAAGTAGCCCGGGCCTGATTAGCGACTGGTGCGTCCAGCAGGTCCGCCTCCAGTCGGCCGAGAAGGACCTGGACAGAGCGCAAGAGGAGAAGGCAGGAAAAACAAGCAGAGTAGAGCGTGCTCGTAACAGTACCCCCCCCTTTTACAAAAGGTCGCTACCTGGCTTCTCCGGGAAGCGGTCGTAAAACTCCGTAAGCAACGCAGGGTCTAAAATGAGAGCGCGCGAAACCCATGACCGGTCTTCTGGGCCGTACCCCTCCCAGTCCACCAGGTACTGGAAACCCCTGCCCCTTCTTCTCACGTCAAGAATTGCCTTGACCGTGAATGCAGGATGGCCATTAATCAATCTAGGAGGAGGAGGAGGCACCTCTGGAGGGCCAAGTCACTGGTTGCAAAGGGCTTGAGGAGGGAGAGGTGGAAGGCCGGATGAATCCTAAGGGAATCCGTAAGACGCAGCAACACAGAGGAGGAGTTGAGAATACGGACAATAGGGTACGGAGAAATGTACCTGGCTGGAGTTTCTTGGACTCTGTGTGGAGAGGCAGATCCCTGGACGACAGCCACACCCTCTGTCCGGGGTTGTACTCCGGGGCAACCGAGCGATGCCTGTTTGCCAGCAGTTGGTTCCGCTCAGATGTCTGTGCCAACGCCGCCCAGGTGTTGCGCCATGCCAAGCGGGCGCGGCGTAGATGAGCAGACACGGACGGGACAGCAGACTCCGCCTCCAACGAGGGACATGCAGGGGGTTGGAACCCATAGGCCGCAGGAAACGAGGAGATGCACATGGCCGAGCTGACCAGAGTGTTGCGGGCGTACTCAATCCACGGTAAGTTGATCGACCAGGCGGTGGGTTGCTGATGGCACACAAAACGGATGGCCGCCTCCAAGTCATAGGTTGGCCCGCTCAGTCTGGCCATTAGTCTGGGGGTGGTATCCGGATGACAAACTAGGTGATGCCCCCAATACCTTGCAGAACGCCGTCCATACGGCCGAAGAAAACTGAGGACCTCGGTCTGAGACCACATCAAGGGGGATGCCATGCAGCCCGGAACACATGACAAACTAGCAGGTCCACTGTTTCCAGGGCAGAGGGCAGCTTGGGGAAGGCAACAAAGTGGGCCACCTTGGAGAAACGATCCACCATCGTCAGGATGACCGTGTTGCCGTTGGATGGTGGGATGCCCGTAACAAAGTCCAAAGCAACGTGAGACCATGTGCTGGAGGGGATGGGCAGAAGGCGCAGAAGACCTGCCGGTGCCTGATGGGCGGCCTTGTTCCGGGCACATATTGCGCAGGCCACGAAAGCCTTAGCATCCTTGCGGAACGAGGGCCACCAAAATCCAGGAGAAAGATGGTGCGGGAGACCCCCGGCTGACACGCCATCTTGTGACTCGTGTGCCCACCTCAGGACCTCGTAACGGAGTCCAGGGGCCACAAACAAACGCTTGGCTGGACAACCCATGGGAAGGAACAGTCCTTGGAAGCTTCCTTGACACGCTTCTCTACCACCCACTGTTTGGCTCAGAGAATCCGGGACTGGGGTAAGATGGACTCACTGTGGTCTGTCTCAGAAGGTGGGGAGTGCAACCTGGAAAGAGCGTCTGGCTTACAGTTCTTGGATCCCGGTCGGTAAGTCAGAGTGAAGTTGAATCTGGTGAGGAACAGCAAACAGCGAGCCTGTCGGGGGTTGAGACGCTGTGCCGCTCGAAGGTACGCCAAATTCTTGTGGTCGGTGTGCACAATGAAGGGAACCTCCGAGCCCTCCAGCCACGGCCTTCACTTCTGCAGCGCTAGCACAATAGCCAAAAATTCCCTATTACCAATGTCATAGTTTCGCTCTGCTGGGGTCAGACGACATGAGAAGGCACAGAGGTGCAGCCTATGGTCGACGGTGGAGCGCTGGGAAAGGATGGCTCCCACGCCGGTGTCAGAAGCGTCGACCTCGACAAAGAATTGAGAAGAGGGGTAAGGGTGGATCAGAACCGGTGCCACAGTGAAAAGGGCTTTTAATTTAGCAAATGCAGACTCGGCGTCTGGGGTCTACTGAAAAGCCACCTTGGTGGATGTTAGCTTGGTCAACGGTTTAGCGACATGACTGAAATTCCTAACAAAACGGCGGTAAAAGTTAGCAAAGCCGAGGAACCGTTGAAGGTGCTTTTGTGATGTAGGAGTGGACCACTCGACCACAGCCTGGATCATGGCTGGGTTGGATATACTCCTCAAGCGCCGCCCTTTTCGGCCGAGAAATATTATATAGCCGTGATGCTGGTAGCGGGACTGCCCCCGGCAGGAGGTTGATGGCGCAGTCATACGGGCGGATGAGGATGGAGAGATAGAGCGTGATCTTTACTGAAGACCTCCTGGAGGTGGTGATATACAGGGGAACCGCCGAAAGGTTAACAGTCTTGGGTATGGCGGAGCGAGATGAGGTGGATCTTGGGCTAGCCGCCTTAAGACAATGAGAGTGGCAGAACGTGCTCCAATTTACAATGGACGATCTTGCCCAGTCAATTTGTGGGTTATGCTTTGTCAGCTACGTAAGCCCTAACAATACGGGAGCGAAGCGAGAGGGCATAACGAAAAAACTAGCGATTTCCTACTGATTGCTAGATACGCCGAGAGATAAGCCAACAGTTTGATGGGTGACATTAGCAAGATGCCGTTCGAAGAGAGAGTGCACAACTTTAGCGGTGTGGAGCGGAGAAACTGGTATTGCGCGACGTCTCACAAGCACATCATCAATAAAACATTCATTCGCCCCAGAGTCAATTAAAGAAACAATCTCCAAAAGCTGATCTCCCCAGGAGAGCGTACCTGGGAGTTGTAGGTGTCCAAACCCTGGCTCCGGGGTGGCGGCACGGGACACCTCCCCGGGGTGGTACTGACGAGACGTGCTGGCTATGCAGGAGCGTCGTCGGTCGGGGCGAATCCGGCAGTGAGCGATGAAGTGATCTGCTTAGCCGCAGTACAAGCAGAGGTGCAGGCGATGGCGTCGATCCCTCTCCGCCGGCGTGGGTAGGCTACCCCCCAGCTGCATAGGTTCGTCACCAGGCAGGGCCGGGTGTGGCGGTGAGGACGCTGCTGGTCTTCCATGAGCTTGGATGACGTCGTTGGTGGGAGCTGCCCGTACTGCGGGAGCAAGCACACGATGTCGGCTCCTCTCCTGATCCCTGGCGGCAAGGCGCTGGTCAATGCGGAGGGCTAGCGTGATTAGATCCTCCAGGTCCTCTGGGAGTTCTAGAGGGATCATCTGCTCCTTAATGGGATTGGCCAGACAGAAAAAAAAAACGTCGAGCAGCGCAGAGGGGTTCCAGTCACTCTGAGCTGCTAGTGCCGCGGAACTCAATAGTCCTGCATAGTCCATCACGCTGCGCCGCCCCTGACGCAGATGGAACAGCGTTTGGGATGCATCTCGACCGGGGGGGGTTCACTGGAACACTTGCTCCAGGGTCTTGGCGAACAAAGCGTAGGATAAGCAGATTGGTGACTTGTGTCCCCACTCGGCGGTTGCCAAGCAGCGGCTCGACCGAACAAATGGGAGGTGACGAACGCCATGCGGGCGCATTCCAACTGGAACTCCGCTGTTTGAAGCTCAAAGTGCAACTCGCACTGGGTTAAAAACGAGTGCACCTTTCTGATGTCGCCCGAGAAGCGTTCGGGCCTGGAGAGCAGGGGACAAACAGCCGGTGGCGTCTCCTCAGAGGTGCGGAGCAGGTGGTGTAGTGGTGGCTCCGGAAGTGGGAAGCGGGGTGGCGGCGGCGCGGAGCTGGAGCGCTGACAGAAGCGCAGTGAGCTGGGCGTCTAATGCTCCCAAATAACAAACAAATAACACAATAATATTTTTTCTTTAAATATATATAACTTCTTAGAATAGTGTTTCTCTACAGGTGGGTTGGGACCCAAAGGTGGGTCACAGACCCATTCTGGGTAGGTCATGGACAGCAGGTCAAAAATTACATTCAAATATTTAATGTAATTGTCTGATATTGTGATATTGTTTGAAGTATTTTTTTTTATTTATAAATTTGAATTACCTGTTGACCTTCTCTTATAAGTGACAAAAAAACAGACTTTGTTATTATAACACAACTTTTTATTAAGATTTGTTTTTCTTTATTCTAGTAATATTAGTCTAGTAATATTATATATATATATTTATACTATATATATATATATATATATATATTATAATGTAATATATATTATTATATATATATTAATAAAAAATCCACTTTACTACCAGAAGATTGGATTTTTTTTTTTTTGGAAGAATATGTCATACTCTACTGTGTAAAAAAAAAAAGCCTTTATTCTCATAATATTGCATTTAAAAAATATTATTGCAATATTATTCTTGTAAGAATAACTTTTGTCAGTGTTTTTATAGTGTTTATATACAATGACATGACATTCCTCTTAATATTGTGGTTCGGAATAGTTTTTTGACTCGCATATATTGCGAAGGCTGTCTAAATTTAAATAAAAAAAAATTTGGATGCTTTTACCTCTATAAAATCGGGTCATGACAATGAATAATAATTAATGACACTGGGAAAATGTGTGGTCCCAGGATAAGACCATTTAAAAACCCATGCCTGAGACTATCTACATGGGTTGGTTTTAGTCTGTTTAAAAAATGTAACAATCTAAAAGTGGAAAATATGACAGGCAATATGAGGAATTATGATGTCACACCGCTAAATATGGTAACATTAAAAAATAGCTCAGATAACCAATTAAAAAAAACAAAAAAAAAACGCTCCAACGATGCAAGATTACCTGTACTGTAGGTAGATAAATCAAGTGCTCCTTTTCTGTGATGTGACGTAACAAACTACGTCAGGACGTTTAACCAAATGCTCTGCAAATATTCTGCGACTAGTCAAAAAAAAACAAAAAAAAAACATAAAGCTTCAACACATCAAACCTCATCAGCTACCTGATGATCGCTACAACATCCAGGGCCTAGGGTTTGTTCCTATCGCTGTGGCATTTGAAAAGTGCAAAAAAGTTTGCCAGAGACAACCCAAAGATTAAAGTGACAAACTGCATTCCTATCCATTCCACTAGGAAGTCATAAAGAAGAGGCCATTAAAAAAAAAACACCGCCTGAACTTGAAAGTGTGACATCCCTGCCGACCTTTGACCTCTACACCTGGGGACTGGTCTGTTTTGGGTGACCTGTTGTCCTTTAAAGCTTTGTTATACTGCCGGTGTCTTGATCCTGTTATACTTCTCTCTTTGGCGAGGGGTGAGCATGTGACTTGCAGTTCTCTACCAAAACGCTAGGGGCAGTCTTTTCAACCCCAGCTCTTGTTGACTAGTTATTTAGCTTCTGGGTAGTAGCTGTAAACAATGACTACTGAAGTGATCAGGGTGGAACTTCAGTCAATTGTCTATCATTGTCATTCATTCATTCCAGTATTGCATATTTCTTCACTGAGATGCATCTCAGTTTACATGATTTCTTTTGCTTTGACCTGACTCGCACCCGCCTGCTCAAGTTAGGCAACGAGGAAGAGTTCTCTAAAAGCAGGGAGACATGCAGAGGTGGGATTGGCCGAAAGGGGGAGGGAGCGTGCCAAAGAATGACTGACAGCTGGGGGTGGGTGGAGCTTCCCATGTGAGCGTACAGGAGATTTACAGCAGAGTCAGACATGAGGGGACACACACAAGACAAGACAAGCTGTTGTCTAAATGGAATACACGAGTCCTGAACGGACAGTGTGACTCCTTAATGGAACGCGCAATTCCTGAAATGGAATACTAGACTTCTTGGCGGAATACACAACTAGTGAGAGGAATACACAACAAGTGAGGACATGCTACTTACACCATGGTAGGATCTCTCTCTCACTCACACACACACACACACACACATCTGTCACTAACTTGCTGTATCTTTGACCACATGTAGAGCAGTTGTGTGTGTGTGTGTGTGTTTGCTGTAACCATTTGCTGTATTGGGGGAGGTGCAGGATTTCCCCCAAGGTGTAGTCTTCCAACATTTGTCTAGAGGTGTGTGGAGCTCCATGTTTGATTAGTATTGGACTAAATGACACGTACACAATCCGAAATATGCTGGTGATGTTAGTGCAGTCTTGAAATGGTCACCATGCTGCGATGGTCACAGTTGCTTCATCTTCACCTTCCACGATGAACATCTAGAACATGTCAGTGCAGCAAAGTCTTCAGTGTCGGAGAAACAAAGTGGAAGTCCGCCACTGACAACAGGCAGATAGGAGAACCGTCCATCACGTTCCTTCGTGTTGGTGGGCAGTGATGGGTAGATGATAAGTATCATGCTCAGCCATGTGCTGGGGCTTCACGGGGAGGTTTGGACTTGATTAAAGTGGAGGACCTCCCCTCCAAACTTCACAGAAAGTGTTGAGAATTACTGATCATGTCACATCCTATCCTGACTTTGGTTTGAAAAATGAACAGGCAGGGGTGCCATAGCAAGGTGGGGTAAAGCTCTTGTCTCAACATGTTGACTGTTTGTCTTCACAAGCGCTTTGTCCACTTTGCGCTACAACCTGCTTCCAAACTTCTCCAACATGTTCAAGCCCAACAAACGTGAGGCTCAGAACTCTTTTCCAGCTGTTGCTTTGGACCGTCAGTACTCCAGAAGCGGTCCTCTTGTTTTTATAGTCCCACATTATAGGTGAGGGCTGCGGGGTGGGGGGATGAAGACACCTGAGCGAGACCAAAAGGAAACTTATGATGTGACTCCCCTTAAAGGACCAGAGACATCTGTCTCACATTTAACACTCTGTAGGGGCCCAAAGGTCAGGGGACAAACCTGTAGAGCGTTTTCATGGCTCCTCAAGACCAGGACTTGTTGAAGACAGGACCCTGTCCATGATCCTGAAAGCTGACACCGCCCCTCCCTCGCTCCTCTTTTCCTCCCCCTCCCCCCAGTCCGTCTGGGGAAGCACTCACACCTGAAGGGCTCCCCCGGGAGTCCTAAAGCGACTGAACCCAGTTCAAGCCCGATTCATGTATTGAAGTTGACATTTTGGCTCAAGGAGGATGCAGAAATACGACCACAGTGGCATGACCTCCTGTGGAAGGCCAAATACTGATTTGGTTGTTTTGCGTCCTCCTTTGGACCCCAGGAACCCACCCCCCAGATAAATGCGGTGCCTCCTTCAAAAGAAGGTCCCTGGGGGGGCGGAGGCCTTCCTGTTCCACAAAGCACAGCTGAGCTCCGTGAGTCATCTCTGTCAGTTCACTGAAATCACATTAGCTGTTTAGGGCATCCCCACACGCCTCCATGGACTTAGTGGCGATTCCACCACCCTTTCCTGCCCCCCGCCGGTCTGCGTTCCCACTGAGCGTTTGAGCCGCAACCCGTTTGCTTGTGCCATCACTTCTGTTCTGTTGGATTACTGCAATTTCTCCAATTTCATGGAATGTCAAGCCATAGAGTACAGGTGGCCCTCGGGTTACGTATGAGTTCTGTTTCTATCTTTTGCCCTAATTATACCTCAACAAACTCCTAATTTCCTCCCAGTGTACAACCCATGGAGGACGTAAAATGTAGAAACAAAGCACTAAATACAAGAATGAAATGAAAATGATACAAAAAATATTTATTGTGAGAGGAGTGATTACGTTAATGAAATAACACAAACTAGTATGTTGTTTTAATTAAGTTTTTCTGACTTAGAGGGATATTATTCATGTCTTATTTGTATTATAAATGTCTTATTTGGTGTTGGTCTGAGTGTATGGGTCAGTCTAATTGAAGGCAGCCCAAAAGTGTGGGACACCAAGCAAAACCAAGATGAAACAACAAAGCAATGTTTACTGAACATAAACAGTAGCGTGAAAATGGGGTTTACCACTTCCTGATTTCTGATTTTGTGCATGTTTGTCACACCTACATGTTTCAGATCATTAAACAAATCTAAATATTGGTCAATGACAACACAATTGAACACAAAATGCAGTTTTTAAATGAAGATGTCTATTATTAAGGGACAAAAATAGAGCTACATTGCCCTGTGTGAAAAAGTAATTTTTGCCTAAACTTAATAACTGGTTTTTAAGTGTTATAGCAGCAACAACTACAATCAGGTGTTTGCCATAACTTGGCATTAAGTCATATACAGCGCTGTGGAGGAATTTTGGCCCACTCATCTTTGCCGAATTGTTGTCATTCAGCCACATTGGAGGCTTTTCTAGCATGAAGCGCCTTTTTAAGATCATGCCAAAGCATCTTAATAGGATTCAGGTCAGACTCCAAAGTCTTTTTTGTTTTTTTTAGCCATTCAGAGGTAGACTTGCTGGTGTGTTTTGGATCATTGTTGTGCTGCAGAATCCGAGTTTGTCACCAACAGATGGCCGGACATTTTCCTTCAGGATTTTTTGGCGGCAGCAGAATTCATGCTTCCATTTATCTTCCAGGTACTGAAGCAAGGAAAAAAAAAAACGAGATCATCACACTACCACCACCATATTTTACTGTTGGTTTAGTTTTCTTATTCTGAAATGCGATCAGATTGGGACACACACTTTTGTCTCGTCAGACCGCGGAGTATTTTTCCAAAGGTCTAGGGCAGGGTTGGGCAACCTTTATCATCAAAAGAGCCATTTTGGTCGTTTCCACCAAATGAAAACCCACCTGGAGCCACAAAACCTATTTGACCACTAAATTGAAGGCCATTATGTAGTGCCCTTAAAAGTATTGTCATGTTTCTTAAGCCTTCCCTACCGATTTTGGAGTCAAATTGTTTGTGTAAGCATACTGATTCTGAACATTCTTTGTAAAAGTGTTGTTACTCATCCATTAACTCCAGTTCTAGTTCCCATCTATGTATTGCCATTGTTCATTAGCGACAAAGTAACTTAATAAACAATGGTAAAATAGTTGCGTCATGGTTTCTTACCAAGTTGACAAACCAGAAAACACTACCCATAGCACTTTGGTGGAGAACTGCACGGCACGCTCAACGCCAATGCAAAACTCTAAAAGGCTCATGACGGTGTCAGATGGGACGCTGTAGTGACTACACAGAAACATAAATCAGCTGCTGTAGGTGCTCATCAAGGTGTTTTCTGGCAAAATTTACATGAGCCTTATTGTTCTTTTTGTTCAGCAGTGGTTTTGGTCTTAGAACTCATGCATGATGTTTTTGCCAAGTGTCTTTCTTATGATGGAGGCTAGTGAGGCCGGCAGTTTTTTGGATGTTGTTGTGGAGTCTTTTGTGACCTCTGGGATGAGTCGTCGCTGGGTTCTTGGGGTAATTTTGGTGGGCCGGCCACTCCTGGGAAGGTTCATCGCTGTTCCACGTTTTTGACATTTGTGGATAATGGCTCTCACTGTGGTTCGCTGGAGTCCCAAAGTTTTAGAAAAGGCATTTATAATCCTTTTCCAGACTGGCAGATCTCAATTAATCTCAGTTTTTAACGGGGGGTCGCTTTTTCACACAGGGCCCTTCCTTAATAATGAAAAATTTCATTTAAAAAAGTGCATTTTGTGTCAGTGACTATTATTAAAATGTGTTTGATGATGTAAAACATTTAAGTGTGACAATCAAGCAAAAAAACAAATCAGGAAAGAAACACTTTTTCACACCACCGTACTTTTCAATGAAAATGCTATAAATGCTTTAAACTTACCTTAAATTGTCACAAATATGCTCCAAAATGGCGGACAAAATGTTGTTTAAAACCATTAAGAGTTAGCACTGCAGTGACAGACTTCCACAGAAGTATGATGTAAAAACACGGTACTGGTCAGGAAACTAGATCTGTGGGACATGCCCCTCCAAGTGACGACACCCTCGTTGGTACCCCTTTAAGGAGGCTGACCCATGCATGTTGCGCAAGACTTTTGAGAGAAGCGGTGCCATGAATGAAATGCTATGTGTTTTTTAGGTTTTGACTTTTGTATTATTTGATTGCCTGCTTTTTATGAATATTCTGAATTGTGTTGGTTATGGAGACATTGCATTGCAGCCGTTCTGTGACTTGGCTACATTGTGTGCGTACATGTGCAGTTTGGTAGGTCTGTTCCTGTATTCAAGCTTGAATGGTGCAATTCATACAGTGGTTTGTACAAATAAATAAATATAAACAGGTGGTGGTCCTCACCCTACCGCAGATTGTCTCTAGAAGGTGTGACAAGAAAAAAGAAGACAAAAAAATATTTTCCTCTGTTTCAGTCCCACAATTTATTATTTATTTACGATAATACTTTATGTTTATTATCAATCACAAGCACCTTCATAGCGGCAGATATGACCTCCTGGAGATGCTGTAGCACTTGTCATGAGCAAAAACAGCAGGAACAGGTCTGGTAGATGGTGAGAGGACACATTTGAGGAGGCCACATGACTCCAAAGACATGAACTTGTTCCCGCGGGCACTCGTCTTCATCTTCCACCTAATCTCAGGGTTGTCGCGACATGTTAGCTTGTGTTGGACTGAAACATTTGCAAGTTATCTTCCGGCTGATCAACTCAGCTTGTGAGTGCGACTCACCAGCCGGCCTCTCCTGTCACCGTGTTGGGCAGGGTCAAAGGTCATTTATCCGCATATGACTGGTGACGTAGGCAGGTTAGACATAGCTGACCACCGTGTGCGCTTTGTCACAGCCAGAGAACAGGTTATTCCATGAGTGGGTGAATCATGCCGCCGCCGCCGCCGACTATTCATCCCAAAACCAGCAGAACCAGAACAACAGCCCGATGGGATCGGTTTGTGTGACCAAAGTATCAAAACACAAGCCTTCGCTCTTAACCGCTCTTAACCGCTAACCTTTGAAATGTATGCTCATCGCTCGCGTTTGAACTCTCTACTGATCGTGAGTCTTTTAATGGGGTCAGCCAGGATGAGTCAGAACCGCAGAATTTTAGCATGCATGCTTTTTATCTCACGAAGCGGGTACCGACTCTTCAGCCGTCTCCAACACCTCACCCTGCATGAGTACCCGCTGAAGGGATACTGCTTCACAGACGCACAGTGCATGCTTCTTTGATGACTAAGTAGGTTACGGCGGAACCAGTCGGCACCCCCTCTGAAGCGGTTGTCAACATCAACACAAATAGACTTCAGGAGAGCGAGCGACTGTTGTATGTTGTGACTACAAAAGAAGATTTTGTTATGATTAAAGCTTTATATATTTGTTGATATGTAGCTTGATTTAGATGTTTAAAGCTTACTCTGCACTTCCCAGGAAGTCACTGTGTGTATCTTTTAATGCTGTGTTACTAGACAGTATTATCCACATTTTTGCAGTTCCAACACCAGAACTCTGTTTGCTTTAATATTACCGTTAATTCAGAACTACTAAGTGCATTGCAATATAAGCAGCACCCATTAAATTTAGAGTGAAAAAATGATTTGTTTACCTGTAAGCCAGAGGTGTTCATGTAAAATGTGAGATTTGGTACACAGAAATATGTTACATTCTCGTTAAATAAATGTTTTTTTCAGACAGTCCGGAACAGTGCGCGCCTCAGAGTCCCCAGGCACTGCTTCCATGTTGGAGGACGTGTCGGTGGGATTGAGGAGGTCTTCAAAGTATTCCCTCTACCGGTCCACAACATCGCGAGTCGAGTTCATCAGCACACCGTCCCCACCATACACGGTGTTGACTGTGCACTGCTTCCCCCTCCTGAGATGGCGGATGGTGGTCCAGAATCTCTTTGAAGCAGAAGTCGTTTTCCATGGCCTCTCCGAACTCCTACCATGTCCGGGTTTTTGCCTCAGCGACCGCCAGAGCTGCAGACCGCTTGGCCTGTCGGGACCTATCCGCTGCCTCCAGAGTTCCTTGGGCCAAAACGATCTTATAGGACTTTTTCTTCAGCTTGACGGCATCCCTTACCACTGGTGTCCACCAACAGGTTCTGGGATTACCGCCACGACAGGCACCGACTTACGGCCACAGCTCCGATCAGCCGCATCGACAATGGAGGCACGAAACATCCCCTACTCAGACGCAATGTCCGCTGCCTCCTTCTGAACATGGTCAAAGCTCTCCCGGAGGTGGGAGTTGAAACCCCTTTTGACTGGGTACTCTGCCAGACACTCCCAGCAGACCCACACAATGCTTTTGGGTCTGCCAGGTCTGACCGGCATCCTCCCCCACCATTGGAACCAACTCACCATCAGGTGGTGATCGGTTGACAGCTCCGCCCCTCTCCCCACCCTAAGTTTCCAAAACATGTGGCCGCAAGTCCGACGACACAACTACAAAGTCAATCATCGAACTGCGGCCCAGGGTGTCCTGGTGCCAAGTGCACATGTGGAGACCCTTATGCTTGAACATGGTGTTCGTTATAGACAATCCGTGACGAGCACAGACATCCAATAACAAGACACCGCTCGGGTTAAGATCAGGGGGGCCGTTCCTCCCAATCACACCTCTCCAGGTTTCACTGTCGTTGCCAACATGAGCGTTGAAGTCACCCAGCAGAACAAGGGAATCCCCCGAGGGAGCACTCTCTAGTACTTCCTCTAAGGACTCCAAAAAAGCCGGGTATTCTGAACTGCTGTTTGGCGCATAAACACAAACAACAGGACCTGTCCCCCCACCCGAAGGCGAAGGGAAGCTACCTTCTCGTTTACCGGGTTCAACTCCAACGTGCAGGCTTGGAGCCGGGGGGCAACAAGAATTGCCACCGCTGCTCGTCGTCTCTCATTGCTGGCAACACCAGAGTGGAATGAAGTCCAGCCCCTCTCGAGAGGACTGGTTCCAGAGCCCTTGCCGTGCGTTGAGGTGCGTCCGACTTTATCTAGCCGAAATTTCTCCACCTCACACACCAGCTCAGGCTCCTTCCCCGCAGGAGAGGTGACATTCCACGTATCGACAACTAGCTTCTGTAGCCGAGGATCGGACCGCCAAGGCCACCGCCTCCGGCTGCCACCCAGCTCTCTTTGCACCTTTGGCCCCTCCCACGAGTGGTGAGCTCACGGGAGGGGGGACACACTTAACTTTTTTGGGCCGTGCCCAACGGGCCCCATGGGTGCAGGCCCGGCCACCAAACGCTCGCCATCGTGCCCCACCTCCAGGCCTGGCTCCAGAGAGGGGCCCCGGTGACCCACGTCCAGGCGAGGGAAAACGAAGTCCATTGTTCTTGTGCATCATTGGGGTCTATTGAGCCACTCTTTTTCTGGTCCCCCCCTAGGACCTGTTTGTCATGGGTGACCCTACCAGGGGCATTACAGCCCCCGGCAACCTAGCTCCTAGTATTACCGGGACACGTAAACTCCTCCACCACGATACGGTGGTGACTCAGGGAGGAGGTGGTCCATCAAAAATTGCTGTATTGAAGAAAACACATTACTGCCGGCCGCAATGGCACCAAAATAATATCAGCAAAGGTACCTAGAAGATAATCTGCAAACGTAGCTGTCGCCACACATGCAGCATTCACGGCTTCACACACAGGTGGACAATGCAGAATAATGATAATGTTGCTTCATTATAATTGGTCATTGATTTTACATGAGGCTGTATAATATTGTAGCCACCCGCAGATATTGTTTTGTGTAAATGTCTGACTGTTTTGTGCGGCTCTGAACGCCTCACGTGTTGCGTGTATGTGTGCGGCGTGAGCGAGGAGGACTGATACTCTTTTGGCTATGTTTGCTGATATTTTTCTAGCAGTGGCAGTTGCTGGTCATTTAAGGTGGGGAAGCTCATGTGTTTATTTACTTATACTGTATGTAGCTTCTACTCTCCGTTCATAGTTGTTTTTAACAATGACAAAGTCGTTGGGGAAGGGTTAAGTCTCCGGATCATATCAGGACAATGGAATGAAAACGTCGGAAAAGTCCCGGTGGAGGTTTATACTTTAAGATTGCTGATTTCACAGCCAATCAAAAAGCGGTTCCGCCTCAGACAGATCATCCAATCATCATGCCCTGTAGACGCCCAGAGACGCTGAGCGTCCAATGGGTGGGACAAAGCCCAACATTTATCCAATGACTATTCAGTTTCACGCAGTGGAAAAACCCACTCTACGCCTCCTCATTGAAGTCGGTAGACGCGTCGGACTGTTTAAAAGCGCCATGCGCCTCGGGGATGAATGACAAGTAAGTTACCGATGATAACTCGCTGATTCTGAATAAAATATGAAGGTACTCTAGCGCATATTTAGTCAATGAAATGTACACACAGCACTTTGTATTTCACCACTTTTTTCGGACATTTTCGAGGAAGCTGCGCTTCCCTGGCGGTCGTACAGCAATTGCCACTGTTTTCTAGCTACGTTTGCTGACTCATGAATCGGAACTCTACAAGGGCGGTTTCAGAGATTTCTGATGCGTAAATTACGCCTGTAGTACTCGATACTAAAAACTGGATTCATTCTGCCCCATTTTTAGTTATGTTGTGGTTTTCTTGCCAATACTACAACACGTGTAGACACGTAAACGGACCGTCGACACTAGATAAGCGGACAACAAGAAAAACCCTGTGGACTAGGACTTGATTGAGACGGTTCCACTGTATTATCAATAAGAGGCCCTTTGTTGCCTACCTTCTGTGCATGTGGCAGACAGTGCGTGTTGTCAGGTCAGACATAACCAGCACTAACTTGTTGGGCATCATTTTGCAACTGCTGTGTTGCTCTTTTGTATCAAGGATGAATTGACTCCTAATTGATTTGCTCTGAATAAAAACACCGCTGCACAGACACTGAGCTCATTATAAAAGTGTGTCATGTGGAGGCGGGGGGGTCAGGCTGATATTTTTACTCAACCGGTCTCCACTGGCTCTTGACCAGTAGATCCAATTACATCGCCCCCCCTTGTCTCCATGGCTACCAGTACTCCTGGTGGTCTAGTGGAGCTGTCAGAGTCCAAGCAGGTGTTGGACGACCTAAACAAGAAGAGTGACGTCATGTTGCGTTCAAGACCAGTGTGATGATGCAAATGTGAGTGTCATCAGTACTGTTGAGGCGGGTCGGGAATGGCCAGGTCACATGTCCACGTACACATACGTGCCACCACAAACTAGCAGCTAGTTAGCATAGACAGCCCCACTGAGGAGTGTCACAGTGACACAGTCCAGGAGGTCAAAGGTCAAGATGCACAAGTCTGACTCGTGTTTTTGCTCCTTTGTCCTCGTAAGAACTCTGAATCTTTGGACCACTGCATCCAGACCGCTCTGGCCTCACTCTTCCCGCCCTTCCACGCCACATCCCTGACTGTCCTCGGTCAAGTCCTGAGTGTGGTGGAGAGCCGTTACCGTGGTGACGGTTTCCACTACCTGATCCACTTCCTGCTGCCTGCAAAGCACTTCCTGCAAAGGCTTCAGCAAGACGCCTGTGTGAGTACTGTGTACACACACACACACACACACACACACAACCTAGAAATGTGTAATATGAAGGTGAACTTATGAATACTTCATTATGATCATCTTCTGACGAGATCATCACATGGATGCAACTTCAACATGATAGTCATGTGACCGTATCTATCATCAGTTGACATGATAGTAATCTATCTCTCCCACAGTCTCAGTTCGTTGGCTTGTTGTTTCGTCACGAGGGCTGGCCTCTCTGCCTCCATGAGAAGATAGTGGTTCAGCTCAGTCCTCTGGACCGGCACCTCCTGCGCCCAGAAGACTTTTACCTGCTGCTCGTTCCTTCTGTTGCGCTCCAATCTTCTCCAGCACGCAGCGCCTCCTCTTGCCCCCGCCTGCTGGCGTGCAGCGTGTCGGACGGCAGCCATCATGTGGAGCGACAGGAAGTGTCAGCGCTAAGCCTGCGGTCCGTCTTCAGCATGGCCTGGCTGGACTCTGTCAACAGGGACAGGGAGCAGCGAGGGATGTCCAGACTGAAGCGCTGCCTGCTGTCTGCTCAAGGAGACGTCTTCAGGGTCCCCTGGGAGGACGTGGTCCATCCACAGTTCATCCACCGGCACCGGACTGCCCCTGCCCAGACTGGGGAGGAGTTCAGCAACCAGTCACATGACCTCCCAGGACATGGAGTCAAGCTACAAACGGACCAATCAGCGGCCTGCAGCGGGGGGGAGGAGTCTGAGGGCGAGTACGTGGAGCTGACAGAACTTCCGCTGCCTCGCTTCTCCCCACAGAAAGGTTCCTTGACCCAGTCCATCAGCCTACAGCACCGAGCCAGACGCAGCACGCGCTCTGCCGACACAAACTCACACACTGCCACAAGTGATCGCATGAGCGCATGCGCCGCTGCAAGTGATCACTTGCACACTGCCCACACGTGTGCTGCTACAAGTGCTCACACAAACACACACACTCCCACAAGTGCTCGCACAAACACACACACTCCCACAAGTGCTCGCACTAACACACACACTCCCACAAGTGCTCACACTAACACACACACTCCCACAAGTGCTCACACAAACACACACACTCCCACAAGTGCTCGCACAAACACACACACTCCCACAAGTGCTCGCACAAACACACACACTCCCACGAGTGCTCGCACTAACACACACACTCCCACGAGTGATCGCACTAACACACACACTCCCACGAGTGATCGCACTAACACACACACTGCCACAAGTGATCACACACTCACTCCCACAAGTGATCGCACTAACGCACACACTGCTACAAATGATCACACACTAACTGCTGACACAATCAAACACAACGCTACGAGTGAACACGCACACACTCCCACAAGTGATCCCACTAACGCACACACTGCTGCAAGCAAACAGACACACACCGCTGACACAATCAAAGGCACCGCTACAAATGACCACACACACACTTCCTCAATGCCGTGTGTTCAGGCCTGCAGTGCAGCCACCATACTCCCCCCCGTCCCCCCCACTAGCTGTCAATCACAGGACCCGACACCAGGTCGCCATCCAAACACATGCACTCCATCGGGAAAGTGTGGCGAGGGCAGAGAGGCGTTAGTTGATGCCGGTGAAGAAGAGAGAGACGAAAGTTTTGTGGCTGCTGAAGAGGAAGAGGAGGAGGTCCCAGAAAGAGAGGAGGAAAAGGAGAGCAGTGAAGGTGATGGAGATGGAGCAGCGGTGGTGGTGGAGATAAAAGAGGAGGTTGAGCTTTTAGTAGTACAGCAGAACCAAGCAAGTAGACACGATGAGGAGGGAAAGCAGGAAGTCGAAGGAGGAGAAGAACATGAAGAGGAGCAGGGAGCGAGTGGACCAATGTTGTCTATTGAAGACGTCGGACAACCCATACATGCTGACTTCACAGAACCTGTGCACCTTGTGGACTCTTATTCTGAAAAGATTACAGAGCAAACATACACTGAGACTTCTTGTTCTCAAAAGATAACTAAACCCACAGACACTGAAAACTCTTATTCTGAAAAGTTGATAAAGCACTCTTATGGTGAAAAGCCAACCGGACACATACTCACGGGGGAATCTTATTCTGAAGAGCTTCCAGCAAAAGCCCACAATGAGGACTCTGAAAGCTGTGCTGAACGCACGCATGCTGGGGGCTCTTATTCTGAAAACGTTTCTTCCACCTTCACAGATGACTCTCATTCTGAAAAGCCTTTAGCGCGCATGCAGCCTAAGCGCTCTTATCGTGAAGACCTCTCAGAACATGCACATGGTGACGCCTCGCATTTGTTAGAGTCCGCGTTGAACGCTTCGGCAGGGGTTTCCATGACGACGCGAGCATCTCCACCACCTGAGGAATATGGAGAAGAGCCGGAGAAGGTGGAGGGAAAGCGCCACCGAGTTAATGGTATCCAACTATTCCTCATTACATCTGTGTTTTTGTGCAGAGGTGGGCAAACGTTTGACTGGCGGGCCAAATTGGGTTAAAAAAAAAAGTGGAGGGCCGTCTATGGATGGCATCAAACAAAACTACATATTTGCTCCCAGTGCAGTGACACACATCCACAGCAAATTAAATCAACCGCTACTAGCTATGACGTGGGTGATAACAACTAAACACTTAACTTAAAACTGTTGCTTTGAAATGTCCGCAAGGCATGCTGGGTAGTCATGCTGCAACAATATGAACTATGAACAATAAAACATTGGATATCAAAAGCATGGTATCTCCTCTTTGTTTACGTTTCTGATGACCTCAACATATTGTGCAATCTCGCAAACGGCAAAATGTGTTGGGAGAAAGAGTAACGCACGCACTACCCACCATGCATTGCGGTGGGAATATATAATCCCGGATTAAGACTCTTGGCGGGCCTGACGTGGCCCCTGAGACGCAGTTTTCCCACCCCTGAGCTATTGTAATGTTGTACATTGGCACATGACGACATTAATAAAATTGTGTTTTCTCCCAGGAGGTCTTCCGTCTCCTGATCCCAGTCCAGCAGAACCACAAGAACCATCAGACTTATCGCTACCGGACCAGTCACATGGCCCTATAGCCCCCATTCCCGTCAGTCAGAACCCGGAATCCTCCCAGTCCTTTCAGCCTCCCCACTCGTCTGACCCTTCCAGCCGAGTCGGGTTCTCCCAGTCTTCCCATTCATGTATATCCTTCCAGTCTGGCTTCAGCTGGCTGCTGTTGAAGTCTGGAGTTGTCTGTTTGCCTGGTAAGAGCACATGTTTTTTTTTAAATTGTGGATCAGGCTGGATTGTACCAGTTTACCTTTTAGATCCGCATCCATAGCAGTGTTGGACCTCACGTTGGTGAACACGATGTTATGCTCATACTGCTCCCCCTTGTGGCGAAGAATGTAAACATCCTCACCAGTTTCCCTGCCCACACAGGAAGCAGGGGTCGCAGTGGACGTGCTCTGCTGACAGTGTGTGCTGGGAACATGGTGTGGTCCAACCCGGAATGTGACAGCATTGAGCTGCTCCGCGTCCTGCTCTACTACACTTCCACCCTCAGGTACCGCCCCCTCCTCTCTCCATCGCAGTCGCCACTATTGTGTTGTGGTGTTACGTCTTTTCTTACGTCATCCGACAGCCCAAGCGTGCGAGCTTTGGGTCTAATTGTGTTGGTGGACGCCCGAAAGGCAGCCCCGGTCCCCACCCTCTTCTCTGCCCTCAGGTCCTTGCAGGTAGGACCAAGATACCTGGATCACACACCTGGATTCGTGTGATAGCTTGTGTGTGTTTGTCTGTCTAGGAAGACGTTCCAGGCTCTGTCCACACTGTCTTACTGCTGATCAGCAAGGACACATCTCTGCATGTGGACAAAGCTGCAGGTCCACAGGTGACATTTGAACCCCTCCCACCCGTTGTGCACGTATGTGAATGAATGCACGACTTGCGTTGTTTATGTGTGTGTGTGTGTGTGTGTGTGTGTAGGTAGAGGTGGTAAACTCCCTCAAGTCTCTTCAGAAGCATGTGGACCTCCATCAGCTTCCAGCACAGTTTGGTGGTTCCTTTTCCTTCAGTCACAGCAGCTGGCTGGCCTTCAGATTGGTCAGTACACACACACGCACACACAGAGTGCACACTAACACACATTACGTGGTGTTGTTGGCCATCAGAGAGTGGAGCAATTGACCAATCAGTGCAAAGATGTCATACACCTGCTGCAGAAGAACATCAACATCATGGAATCCACACCTCTCCCAGCTGCCGCTGAGGTCTTGTGAACTCACGTGCACGCACACACAAGTATTATGTTATACTGATAGAGTTTGTGTCTCCCAGGAGGCCGAGCAGGTGTTGTCCACCTACAAGGTCATGATGTGCAGCATCCTCCAAGACAGGCACCTGGTTCAGTTGCAGCAAGAGGGCGGAGCCTCGCTTTCACTGCTGCGCAGGGACGAGGGAGGCGTCAGCCTGACGGAGGACTACGTGGCAGCCGTGGACGCTGTTTCCTGTTTGTACGAGCAGGTGGACGAGCTTCTCCACCGCCTGGTGACCTTGTCCAACCGCAGGACTCAGGAGCTGAACTTCATCATGGACTTCAGGAGTCTGGAGGAGGGTTTTACTAAGGTGACCCACGATACACTGCTCTCTGCATTCAAACTACCTACTCGGGCCCAAACCAAAGTAAAAAGCTGAAGGTTGTGAGTTCCATCCTTGAGGTTTGAACCCCTAGTTCAAAGAACTAGAACCCTCCGTAGATAAATGAGTCAGAACGCTAGAAGGTAGAAAAGCACAACAAGTGAAGACCCGTTAGCAGAGCAGAGCTATCGACTACGAGCGACAAATGCAACTATGAGTGAACACAACCCAATAAATTGATCACCTTTACGTGTTCCTCAGGTGACGTCGTGGTTGGAGGAGGTGGGCAAGGTGCGTTTAAGGAGACTGAACCAATCAGAGGACTCGCTGGATGCTCTGAATCTGAAACAGTTGGAGTTTAAAGACTTCTACTCCTCCGCATACGTATGTTGTTTTTCGGAGACTAAAATGAAACATTTAAATGTGATGGCAGAAGATGACAAGTGAAGAACGTGCCCGTGTGTGTGTGTGTGTGTGTGTGTGTAGGATCACTGTAAACAAGGCCAGGTGTTACTGAGCCGTCTGGAGCGTTGGGGGCACATCTCGTCCGCCGACCTCCACGTCTACGTGGTCAAAGTCCGGTCCTTCTGTGCTGAGCTTCAGGATTTCTGCCAGCGGGTCAACGCCACGGGCTGCCACATCGAAAAGGCTGTCCGGTTGTACCGCTTCCTGGACCAGGTACCGACATCTTCTTCTCTTACGTGATGTCAACGTGCAACAGCTTGCAGGTAGTGCTAACGTTAGCATGCTAGTCACCAGGGTGTGTGTACCTTTTACACCATGCACACACTGACTAGTCAAGAGTGTATTTAGAGCACGTAAAGATTACTTTTAGCATATTTTACAAGTCCAAGCTGAATAAAGTTGAATGCTTATTGGATATACTGTAAATGTAGCCGCTTGTGTAATAGTTGTGGCCAATAGTTAACAGCACACCTTTGGACGTCATTTTTTCCCCTATCAGCTTAATGAACGTTTTGTATTGACAAAAAAGAGCACTTTTGTTCAAGAACGACAACTTGACTAATCATTGTGGACACAAAGTACACACACACGCACAGTAGGACACTTACAGTCACACACATCAATAGTTTGCTGGGACACACGAGTGTGAGAGACAATTTAGACTCTGAACTTGCGTGCAAGTTTTGAGGGAAGTGTGTGCGTGTGTGTGTGTGTAGCCAAGATGTCGCTCTAGTGCCAAGTTTTCCCTCCCACCTTCTTTTACTCCCTGCACAAAGTCTTTGTTGCCGTGGTGACCCTCCCCCTCCTCCAGAGACCGCCCATCTGCCTTTCACTCAGTGATGGGGGAGGTTTTTTTTTTCTGGGGATGGGGATGAGGCGGTGGGGGGGGGGTCAGTGTGTGTGTGGTCGGGATGCCACTCTCTGCTAGGTTCAGTCACACAGCAGCACTGCCAGCAAACACACTGAAGGTACGACACACTTTCTTTACTTTGTTGTGTGTGCGTGTGCGTGTGTGTGTGGTCAGAAGTGGCATCAGTGAGACTCCACAGTCATCCACAACTTCACGTGTGGGTGCAAATGAGGGCCTTTGAGAGGACCAGGGAACAACTTTACTAGAAAAAAAGTGCGTTTACTACCCCGCTAATGTCACATGACTTACATACAGTACTTGACATGAAGGCAATTCTAAAGACTGCAAAAAATTGCAATAGTGCAATGTGCCAAGGTCTTTTGTCCTTTTTGATGTTGTTTGTATAGGAAACTTTTCAAAAGTGCTTGTTGAGTACCTGATAATGTAGTTGCTCTGCTGACCTAGGGGTGTACTCCACCCCTCAGCTGGAATAGGCTCCAGCTGCCTGGAACCCTGAACAGTAGGAGTGCCTGAAAGTGGATGGATGGGTATTTGATTTGGTGTGGCGTAAACATGGGCTGTGTCTCAATTCGTGCCTTCTGGAACTAAGTACTCAGTGTACACTGTATACTTAGAAGGATCTTTAAAGATCTGTTTAATTGTGAGAAACGTTGTGCCTTGAAGATTCCTAGCATTCCTATTTCCAGGCCGTGAACGTGAAGAAGTTAACTATGTAGTCTCTCATCACATAACATGGACGCGCAACACTTGTGTTGAGTCATTCAGCACTTATGAAAGGTGCCGCTTTCAGCTCGTCCCCTGCCACACTGCCTAGCAGTACGTCTTTGTTCCTGAGGGGGCGGCAGTAAGTCACTGTGGCCATTCTCTCTGTGCTGTAAAGCAGTCATTCCCAACTGGTTTGGCTGTAGGACCCACCATCAGCGCTCAATGACAAGTGGCGACCCAAATATCTTTTCTTAAAGGGTTCTGCAGTGGCCTAGGCGCCAACCTTGCGGTGGCGCAGCCAACAAATACCACAGACAGAAATGCAAGGTGCATTCAAGGACGCCACCCACCAGTTGAGAATCACTTCTCTCGACTTCAGCGGGTTGCCGGGTCTTGGCCCCAATATCCATGAATGCACCTTGCGTCGGTGCTATTTGCTTGCTACGCCACCACGAGGTGTGTGCGCCGTGTTCACGAGCGACTTGGTGAAGCTTTAGCGGGAGTGGAAGCACGTGGACTTAACGTGCCATCCGTCCGACACAGCTACATAGCTACGTGTCTGCTGGAGACGAGCGTGGCATGAAGTGAAAGCTCACGTTGTGTTGCGTGGGGGAATGATGCCCAAAATATAGACTACAAGGTACTTTAGTACTTTAATGATGGTAGTTTCATGGCCAGTTGGATCTATTGACTACAGAATAAATGCTCCTTCTGTTGTTGTTATTATTAAACTTACCTACTGAGTGTTGAGTCAGAGCAACTGAACTCCCTTCATTTTTAAGTTCTTGTTTCACTTCACATCCAGGTCCATGTCCAAATGCTTTGACTTAACTCTCAAAGGCGCCTGCACGTGTGTGTGTTTGTTTTACCTGGAGCACAGCTTGCATTCTCGGAGCAGGATGAGGGCGGAATATAACGCATTTACAAGTTAATGCACTCCAGGCAATCATTTAGTCGTAACCGCTGCAAACAGTTCATTTACATTTCAAATTTAAATGAATGTGATTTTACTAAGTAATAAATTTGAGATGTTTGCGTTCCAAAAGTTTTTGCAGTTTGGGTCATCGCTTGTTATTGAAGGGTGGAGGCGGGTCCTGCAGCCCAACCAGTTGAGAATTGAGTTCAGCAACGCTACATAAGCCACTGCTATATCAGTGTATCATGTCTTCCATTAGCTAGGGGCGTGTTTAGTCATTTGGTAGCCCAAGGCAAATATAAGCCCCACCCACTAAATGTAGAGAGAAAAAATGTCATAAAATGACATTGACATGATTGACAGGGGTCAATCATGAGCTATAATAAAACTAACCATGTCAACCCATTGGAAATTGCAGGAAGTATTTACTTTATAAGAGTCTGACTCAAATGCTTTTCCTCTTCAACACACTTCACCCCGAGGCTCAAGAGCCTGTGGAATCAGCGAGTGTACATCGCCAAGCAATTTAGGCACTACTGTTAGCAGGTTGGAACAGCCGCACAGCTCAGACAAGCACTAGAGGACAGAATTTCACAGCCAGTACTTTGTGTTACTAGACATCGTTCATTGGGCTTTTCCAAGTACTAGAATACTAGTACTAGAATGTGCAATACTTTCATCAGCACAGCTGAGGTCTCACTTTCAATATGACCTTCCCCCACGAATCCATTAGATGACACAAAGTGGAATGCTAAAGCAGCGGCAACCACGACTAGCTGTATGTGAACCCCCTTCGACAAAAGCACTGACAACCTGTACAAAACACAGTTCAGTGTCACAGGTCTTTTTTTTCCCTCTTGTGCATCCTTCTACTGTGTCATCTTGCAAACAACAGTAAACCCATCACCCAGGAACCTAACACTCAAGGTGTACCTGATAAATATCCAAACATGTGCCAATACGAGTTTAAACAAATAAAACAAGCATAGAAAATGGTTAATGGTGCTGCAATGCGGCCTCTGTCCATCAGAGAGAGTCAGAGGAACCAGGAGCTCAGAGCCAAGAGGGAAGTTGATGTCATTACAGCGCCCCATTGAATGCCTTGCTCAGACCCAATGCCTTATGGGAAAACTTTAAGAGTTGATTTCACAGGAACACTTCTTGTGTGTCTTTATGATGACACCGTATTTTTATACTGTTATATATACTGACCTCCGGCCATTGCCAATGGGTTGATAAGATTGTTGTGAGTGCACTATTCCACAATTTGCCAAAGAACACATCAACTGGCCCAAAGAGAAATGGAGGAGCATGTTCTGGACTGATGAGAGTAAAATTGTTCTTTTTGGGTCCAAGGACCACAGACAGTTTGCGAGACTCTGAATTCAAGCCACAGTACACAGTGAAGACAGTGAAGCATCATGGTATGGGCATGTTTTTCCTGCTATTTATCCCATAGCAGGGATCATGGATGAGTTTGCATATGTCAGAATACTTGAGGTCATGTTGCCTTATGCTGAAGAGGACATGCCCTTGAAATGGCTGTTTCAACAAGACAATCACCCCAAATACACTAGTAAACCAGCACAATCTTGTTTGCAAACCAACAAAATTCATGTTATGGAGGGGCCAGCCTAATCCCCGGACCTTAACCCAATGGAGAACTTGTGGGGTGACATCAAAAATGCAGTTTGTGAAGCAAAACCAAGAAATGTTCATGAATTGTGGAAAGTTGTTAAAGAATGTTGGAGGGGAATGTTGGAGGGGCAACCACAAGTTGGTTGAGTCCATGCCACACAGATATAAAGCACTTATAAAAAAACTATTAGTTTAGTGAATTAAATCCTAGAAACAAAAGGTTTGTACAAAATAGTGCTGAGTTTGTAAAGTCAACGGCAGACACTATTTTTTTGAACACACCCTTTTCAACTAATTGGCCAATTAACAGCCTTAAGAGCAGTATCATGACCAATATCATGAATACTGTGTCTTGTTTGTTTTCTGAGAATCTACTGCACCTAGTGGTAACCTGTTTGCCATGTAGCAGTAAAAATATACTAATAACAGTACGTAGTCAAATTGGACTGCTATTATTTTGAACACTCCTGTACATTTAACACTAATAGTTGAATGCTTTATTGTGAAAACAGTCAAACTCAGCTTCATCTCTAAAACTACTGTACTACTACTCACCTGGTCTGTGCTGCTGTCTAGAGAGTCTGCTAGACTTGTGTGTCTACTTCCTGTATTGAAAGCCAACAACAATGGATAATGAACAGCCTGGGGGAGTTGCAGTCTCCTTTGGTGCTGGTCTTGACCCACCGCCAGTGCTTGACACTATTCTGTCTCATTTCTTCATTAATTGAAGGCGAGAACGTGAAGAAATAGGAAATGGAGCCGCATGTGTCCCACGCTGTAGTTGCTTATGAGAAAGAGAAGGCATTGTTACTTGGCATTGTAGTAGGCTTTTTTGAGTGTCTTCCCATGTTCTGGAGTGTTTAAACTAGCTTCTACAGTCTATACAGTATAGACATAATGTTCCCGTCTTTCACCACACTATCAAGGTGGCGTGTTTCCTCCTCGCTCCACACGTGTGGCGTTTTGCATGTCGCCATGTTTACTAGTAGTTATTCCTCTCAAATGCAAAATGCGCCGAACACAAATGAATATTCTGATAGGTGTATACATGACCCAATAGTCGGGTTAGAAAAGGAGTAACCCAGGGGTGATATTCAGGTTTTTCAAAAGCCTTATTGGTGTTTATATGACGGTGTGCAATCGGGTTATTGCAATTATTCCGGTTATGATAGTGTTATTTGACTGGATAGAAACGTAGCCTGTGAAAAAGGTTGACACTTTGGTAGTAGTTCCTCTGACCTCCGCTTGAGGTAACACACCAACAACTTTATTTTGCCTCGTTTCCGGAATAAATCTGCACATGCGCAGTGACACGGAATAGTCCATGGGAAGGGTGTGGGGGAAGTCGAATAATGTAATTTTAAGCACGTATTGAAGACAAAAGAAGAAAAATTAATCAGTTTTTATGTGACGTTTTGGGGGCCCCTGGAAATCTCTGGGCCCTCAATTGCCTGCGTTTCCCTGGTGGTAAGTCCGCCCTTTCCGCACTGGTAATGTCATAATAATAATAATAATAACGTAATCATGTGTTGGAACAGCTTCCTTTGTATGTGTGCATGTGCGTCTTGGCTGAGTGCTCTTCTTACTGATGACTTTGTTGATGTGTCCCGATCACCAGCCGCACACTTCCCACGCGCGCACACACACACACACACACACAGGGGTCTTGTGCTGCTAACCTCAGTCAAAAGGAGGTCAGTGAACGCACTCATGCAATTGAAAGACTTCTTGGCACCGATGCATGTTGTTTGAGCTCCAGGCATTTTAACGCGTGACAGGAAAACAGCACAAACATGACACATTTTGAACCGACCTCACCACTTGGCTGTGATGTCACATGTCTGCGCAGGCGTACGGCTGGGCGATAAAGGGCCGCCATCGTCTGGCCGGTATTGTTGTGGAGAAGAACATGCTGCCGGAACAATGCGAGGCCGTGATTGGCTCCTTGGAGGAATACCAGCGCCAGCATCCGCCAATACCAGAGGCTCGTTTCCAGGAGATGAAGGCGTTGGCAGGCAAGCTGCAGGACGAGCGAAGCGTAGGCCAGTGGAGCTTCGCGTGGTCCAAGTGTCAGGAGGCCAAGTCCATGTTTGACAGGAAGATGGCAGATGTGCGAGCGGCTAAAGAGTCTGCTCACAAGCGATGCGCCGATTCTGTGGACAAAGTAAGTCCCACCTCCACAGAGACAGTATCGAGCGAGGCCACCAAGCAGGACTCGAGTCCCTCCTCGGCCCCCGTCAGCCCTAAGCAAACACCACTCCTTCAGCGTTTATTTGGCAGCGAGGCGTCCGTCAGCAGGCCCCGCCTCAACTCCTCCACTTGCCCCACGCCGTCCTTCTCCTACTCTAGCAGACGTCAGCTACTCAGGAAGACTCAAAGCTTCGACTGTCCCGCCACCCCTGAGGTGTCCCGCTACTGTCCCTCCCCGCGCACACTCAGCGAGCCGGCACGCAGAGGGAACACGGGCGTTTTCATCCGCGGTTTGGAGGTCAGCAGCTCTGAGGCGTCAGACCGTACTCGCTGTCCTGGGAGCAGCTCTCCGGGCTGGGCGTCCCGCAAGCCTGGGACACCAAGGAACCTCAGAAACTCTGAATGTCAAATCGGGGGAAGGTGGGTCAGTGCTAAAACGGCGTGTTACGGTAACACAGCAGCACAGTCTGATGAAGACGTGTTTGTCTCTGCAGTAAACTGCGTCACATTGTGGAGGAGATGGTGACCACCGAGCGCGAGTACGTGCGCTCTCTCCGTTACATCATTGAGCACTACTTCCCCGAGATGGACCGGGCTGACCTGCCTCAGGACCTGAGGGGAAAACGCTCTGTGGTCTTCGGGAACCTGGAGAAGCTCCTGGACTTCCATAGTCAGTTCTTCCTCAAAGAGCTGGAGGCCTGCTGGAAACATCCACTACGAGTGCCCCAGTGCTTCCTCAGATACGTACGTAGCTCTCCTCCGTCACTAGGTGGCGCTCAATGACGTCATCCTCCTCACACAGATGTGTTGTCGTTTGTGTGCTGCAGCAGGAACAGTTCAGCTTGTATGCTCTGTACAGTAAAAACAAGCCGAAGTCTGACGCCCTGCTGGCCAACCACGGACTCGTCTTCTTCAAGGTGACGTTTAAACTCCTGACCTTTGACCTCAGCCGACCCAACGTTCCTCACAGACTCTTTCATCCACAGAGGAAACAGCTGGAGCTGGGAGACAAGATGGACTTGTCCTCCTACTTGTTGAAGCCCATTCAGCGGATGAGTAAATACGCTCTGCTGCTCACTGACCTCATCAAGGAGGTGGGCGTGGCTCAGGAGGCGGAGCTTCACTCGCTGCAGTCGGCCACCGGCATGGTGAAGTTCCAGCTTCGCCATGGGAACGACCTACTCGCCATGGACGCCATCTGCAACTGCGACGTGGGTTTTGCTTTTAGTGTTGGCGCTGTGCAATAGGGAGCGGCCTGATGGCGTGTGGGCGTGTCTGCAGGTCAACCTGAAGGAGCAAGGCCAGCTGATCCGCCAGGACGAGTTTACAGTGTGGAGCGGGAGGAGGAAAAGCCTGCGTCGCGTCTTCCTGTTTGAGGAGCTGCTCCTCCTGAGCAAGGCCAAGAAGATGGAGGGCGGCATGGATGTCTTCATCTACAAACAGTCTTTCAAGGTACGCACTTCCTGTTCTCGCATGTCATGCTTTCTCAGTAACGCCTCATTTTGGCACATCCAGACGGCAGATTTGGGCCTGACCGAGTCGGCGGGAGACAACGGGCTACGCTTTGAGATCTGGTTCCGTAGGAGGACCACCAAGAACCAGACCTTGACCCTGCAGGCCGCCGCTGCTGAGGTCAAACACACCTGGACCAATGACATCACACGAATCCTGTGGACGCAGGCCACCAGGAACAAAGGTGTGCTTCCTCTTGCTGTTTCAAAATAGAAGCCTCTATTGTAAAATGTTTGTCACTACTGCAACCTTGTGGAGATTCCTACAGTTACACACGACATGACTCACACGGAGATGCTGTGTGTGCGCAGAGGTGCGTCTGAAGGAGATGGTGTCCATGGGGGTGGGCAGCAAACCTTTTTTGGACATCCAGCCCAGCGCCGCCGCCATCAGCGACCGGGCTGTGCACTACATCACCAAGGAGCGAGGTATGGGACTCGAACGCCAGCCACCAAGTCGGGAACGAGTCTCTGTGACTTCACAATTCGCGTTTCCGCCTGTGCAGGGGCCAGAACGCGGGCATCAATCGCCGTGTCCGTCTTCGACCACTCCAACCCTTTCAAGCGCGCAGCAGTGACCCCCGACCCGTCTGCGTCATCCAGCCTGCTGGGCTCGCTCAACCTGCACGTCTTCGGGTACAAGCCAGCGGGGGGCGAGCAAGTCATCGGGTCCTCCTACCGTCGGAGCGTGTCCTCATCTGCGGCGGGCGACACCACCTACGTCACGCCGTGCATCGAGGAAGACGAGCAGGAGCACGAGACTGCCAGTCAGCCCTCTATGAGTACACTCCATAATCATTATCATCCTCATCTTGACAACGGGCATATAATAGTTGATTGCTTTGTCTCGCAGCCACGGAAAGTTCCGGCTCGTCCTCCCGTTGTCTCTCAGGGTCCACGGGCTCCGACTCCGGCTGCGTTTCCTCCAACCTCCAGGAGGCGCTGCACGAGGAGCCACGCTCCTCCTCTTCTTGCTCCTCCCACAAACGCATCACACCGGTGAGTCAGTGCGCGCGTACACGGCCGTGTTCCTGCTGACATGGCTGAGTGTTCGCAACATCCTGAAACCGCAACATGTTTTCAGGGGTCGGCGCCCGTCATCGGCCCTGCGACCATGGTGTGACCTGCGCATCAACTTCCTGTCCTTGACGGAGGCGTCACAATCACTTCCTGTAACCAACTACTACTGTTGACATGTCGACTACCAGTCAGCGTACTGTCCCCCTCTCGTGGTGAACATTAACAGATCTGAGAGATTTTTCACACACTTAAGCTAGCCCCTGAACGCACCACTGTTGCCTGACTGATCCTTTTGTGGTATGGGTTCGTGTTTAGGTGGCGCCACGTGCGCATGCGTGTTGTACATATGCAGCGTCTGCTGGCACTTTTCTTACTTGATTTTGAAAAAAAAAAACCTCGTTTGTTAGAAACTAACAGACGTCTTCACGTTGGTCTTTTCTGACACACACACTCTCATCCATCCACGTGGTTGAAGAAGAAAAGCCCTTTTAATGGAGCAAAGCCGTGATGACACTGCCAGAGGAAACAATAAATAAGTTAATTTGTGACTGGTACAACACTGCTTAGCTCCTCTTCCTTTCCATCGTCATCATCCTGCTTTCCGTCAGATACTTCTTGGTCACATGACAGTTGTGCGCATGATTGCTGTGAAAGTCTGAGGTTAGAGAAGCCCCGTCCCCACCAGAGGAGGGGAGGTGGTGGGGTTAGCAGGCACGTTGTCGCCACGGCCGCCGCCTCCTCAGTCCAGATCCTGAACACGATGACAGATTTCAGCCGTGAACTCTGAACATTTGGAATTTCCTCCCAAGTCCTTGGTCAGCACCTGAGAGACAAGACATCGGGTCTGGTCAACAAGATTACAGAAGAAGCTGACGAATGTTAACATCCGTGCTATGTTGCCCAGAGTGGAGCATCTTCACACACACAAGTTCTGACCTTCTTGTCCTTGATAGTGTCAAAGCACGCCGTCTGTATCTTGTGTCCGTGCTCGTGGAGGCCCATGTGACGCAACATCATGACGGCGCTCAGCAGCAGAGCAGTGGGGTTGGCGAGGTCCAGACCGGCGATGTCAGGGGCGGTGCCGTGGACCTGCCGGAACACCAAAGCTAGAATACAAAAACCCAACCAAGTCTGAGTGTGACATGCTCACAAATGCACTCACAGATTCAAAGATGGCCACGCCATTGGCACCGATGTTACCGCTGGGCGTCACCCCGAGTCCGCCGATGAGGCCAGCACACAGGTCGCTGAAACGCACGCAGGAAAACGTTCACGTGCGCCGCCTTCTCCAGGGGCGAGCATCACATCAGGATGCGCACTGACCTGAGAATGTCCCCGTACAAGTTGGGCATCACCAGGACATCAAACTGCGTCGGGTCCTGAACCATCTGAAAGGTCGCCGTGAGACATCAAGACAAGAAAACTCCCAACCCGAACAGGCGACTGGGAACTCACGTTGAGGCACACAGTGTCTAGGTACATCTCCGTGAACTTCACGTCTTTGTAGTTCTCCGCCACCTCGCGGCATTTCCTCAGGAAGAGCCCGTCTGACATTCGCCTGCTCGCACGCGACGCAGATACAGGAAGTTACATCCGTAAACAAACAGGAAGTGAGTCACGTAATCCAAACAGCACTCACATGATGTTGGCCTTGTGGACGGCGGTGACGCTGCTTCTTTGGTTATTTCTGGCGTATTCAAAGGCATACTCGGCGATGCGTCTGCTGGCGTCTTCTGTGATCAGTTTGATGCTCTGAACGACACCGTCCACAATCTGCGAACGACACCAGAACCTTCCCTCAAGAGTCCACCTCCACTGTACCCCGCCTGTTTCTTCCTCCATCAATCAACGAGACACAAACCACGTGCTCGATGCCGCTGTACTCGCCCTCCGTGTTCTCGCGGATGGTGACCAGGTTGACGTTGGTGTACGGCGTCTTGTAGCCTTCAATGGAGACGCACGGCCTGACGTTGGCATAAAGGTCAAACGTCTTCCTGAGCAGCAGGTTCATGGAGGGGTGACCTGCAGCGATAGGCGTCTTCAGAGGTCCTGCACGATACGAGGTGTCACTCTTTCTGATTTTTAGAGACAGGAAAGAGGAACTCACCTTTCAGTCCAATCTTGCTGCAGTTCATCGACTCTTTGGCGTCTGGCGGGATCATCCACTTGCCACCGGGGCCTTTGATGGCCGTCACGTTCTTCTCCTCCCAGCGGATTGGAGCCTGGGAGTTGGGTGGGGTGGGGTGGGGGGGGGGTTAAAGGTTACTAGCAACATTGACCTTGTCCTCAACGATCTTACTTTTGCAGCCTCGAAGATCTTCATGACGGCGCTGGAGATCTCGGGTCCGATGCCATCGCCGGGTATCAGCGTGACTGTATGCATCTGTGACACGCACATAACTTTTAAGTACGTCAGACAATGTGGCTAGCCGCTAACTTAGTCAGCAAAGCGAGGCTAGCGGCTTCTCCACAGTGTCGAGCGACTGAGCTGAGCTAAATTAAGCTAAGCGGAAGACACGAGAGCTGCCCTGAAATACTCACTCCTCTGGAAGAGAATGACGTGAAAACGGGTCGCTTGGTGGCGCAGACAACCACCTGGGACAGCTGTGGGAACTGTGGGAGACAGCGTGAAAGTCAGCGTGAAACAGTTGACATGATAGCCACATGTTAACCAACTCTGCTCTTTATTCTGTACTGTCCCTTTAAGAGCACACAACAATAATAATAACGCAGGAGTGCCAATTTTAGGATACATAATGTAATATTGAAAATAATAATAAACATTTCATCTTAACATAGTAACACATTTACAAATTATGTATATGTTTTCTATAAAATCGTTTGCAAATGAAGTTTACAAACGAAAACATTCTGGGAGTTTTTGTACAGATAGTGTGCTTTAAGCGGCACCCATTCAACTTGTATCGGTCTTATCAAGGACTGTCAGCATACAAGGATTGGGAGGCTAAAGGGGATTTGCAGTCAAGAGGAGTCGTTCACGGAAAACAAAGCCATGAAGGGGCTAGCATTTAGCTGCGTTAGCAAGAGTAGCTGAAGGACACACACATACACACACCCGGAAGCTACCATGCTAACTATCCTGCCAAGAACACCGTCATAAGTTCCAAAGTTAATCGCCCCTCGCAGATACAGTTGTACTAATACTCGTCCCCAAACGCGAGTGCTTTCTGACATATTTTTCTCACCATTGACCTCCACGCGCTACCCGCCATTCCGGAGAGGTGCCGAGCCAAAGATTGTGCAAAGCAGACGAAGATGCTCCACCCCGGCTGCTCAGACGCCTGACAAAACCACGAGGTTCGCTGCTGGAACAGGAGCACTGGCTCTGGACCGGGAACACTGAGTGTGGATCAGGAGTACCGAATCTGGAGCAGGAAGACGAGTCTAGTACCTGTCGCCTCAGAGGACCGTGCGCAACAAGAAGAGCATCTTTACTTTCGTTTGTCTTCAGTTAGGACCGAGATCGCCACCTGTTGTTTAGGCGTGTGTGCGCGCCTGTCGATGCCATTTTCTGTGCGCAAAATGTTTTTAGTTGACGCCAGTTTTACATTAATACTGCGGGTAATTGAACGTATAACATAGTGCTTTCGCGACCCGACCCGACCCATAATATACGCACATTCCGGATGCACATAACTTAAGGAAGTTTGAGTCCCCCGGCCTGTCGTGGTTCCATGGTGTAATGGTTAGCACTCTGGACTCTGAATCCAGCGATCCGAGTTCAAATCTCGGTGGAACCTGATTTTTTTTAAACGTTGTTTTCTGCCTTCTTAACCCCTCCGTGCCCAAAGGCTACACTCGGGTTATTATATGAAAGAAAAAATATAAAGATTTGCAGATTAAATGTCTTAATATTACGACATTTAACGACGTAAATTAACGACTTTTGGACGCTTTTTTAGAGGAAAGCCATCCATCCATCCTCCATGCCGCTTATCTCAAGTCCTCCTCTCCTTCTAAACCAAAGTCATACGTTTTGTTCTTCTTACTTGGTTCAGCTCCTCCACGCATTGTTATACCTTTCTTAAGTTTGATAGAAAAAACGGAGGTCATTTGCTGCTTGCGTGTTAGTTTTGGCGCACATAGCGCCAATGTGTCCGCATGCGCAGTGACTGTCAATCAAGTGGACGTATTTTTCTTTTTTTATGTGTCATAATTACTTTTTATCAGACTAGTAATTTCTTGTATCAGCGGCCCCCAATCATTTTCCTTGTTTAGATTGATATCAGACTTTGCAAAGCAGGGGCGCGCAGCCGTGTTTTGGTTCAGCACATGGGCGCCGTGAATGTCACGTGATCTACCCACAATGCCTTTGCCATCGACTGGTAGATCGCGATCGACGTATTAAGCACCCCTGCCCTAGAGATTCATAAAAACACAGTTTGTGATTTGTGAAATACTATTCTATTTGTGAAAAGCCAATGAAAGCCAGTATTTACTATGTTTTTGTCTTCTAATCCACATTGGACCTGCTCCACTTCAAAAACCGCTGGACCTAGACCTCTCCAATGCGGACTGAATTGATCTACAGACCCCAGAGATTCGGTGATTTGCGAAACCTTTATTCTATTTTTAAAAAATCCAATAGAACCAATATTTCCTGTGTTTTTAGCCTCTGATCCACATTGGACCTGGTCCACTTCAAAAACCGTTGGACCTAGACCTCTCCAATCTGGACTGAATTGATCTACAGACCCCAGAGATTCGGTGATTTGCGAAACCTTTATTCTATTTTTAAAAAATCCAATAGAACCAATACTTCCTGTGTTTTCAGCCTCTGATCCACATTGGACCTGGTCCACTTCAAAAACCGCTGGACCTAGACCTCTCCAATCTGGACTGAATTATTCTATAGACCACAGAGATTCATAAAAACACAATTTGTGATTTGTGAAACCGTTATTCTAGTTCAGATTGGAGAGGTCTAGGTCCAGCGGTTTTTGAAGTGGACCAAGTCTAATGTGGATTAGAATATAAAAACATCCTAATAGTGGTTTTATTGGATTTTCACAAACAGAATTAAGGTTACACAAATCATAAACTGTGTTTTTATGAATATCTGGGGTCTGTAAAGTCATTCGGTCCAGATTGAAGAGGTTTATACATCGAGGATTTCAAATTGGACCAGAATGTGAAGTTTTAAATGTAAGCAATACATAAGAGGTGAAGAGTGGTAATTGTTCTACTAGAGCCACACAAGAAAAAGATGATAAGGTTCCGGGTACATCTGAAAATGTTGGGGTTGAGGAGGTGACGTGCATTGGCAGAGAGACTGTGTGAGGAGATGTGAGGAGATGACAGTGACCAGAAAAGACTGGAGGACAACATTTAGAGAACCACTTTGAAAACATCAGATCTAAAATGATGGAAAATGATCTTGAATATCTTTCCTGAGAATAAGTAGGTGATGTATTACAAACAAAATGATGCCACATAAAATGAAAATGATCACCCTAGGGGGGGGGGGATGAAAGACACCCCAAAAATGAAAGTGACAAAATGATGCAGCAGACTGGTCCATTTGCCAAAATGTCATTGTAGCAACTCAAAATGATTCTCAGTAGTTCGTGTGCCTCCATGTGCTTGTACGCATGCCTGACAACGTCGGGGCATGCCCCTAATGACACCACGGATGGTATCCTGGGGGATCTTCTCCCAGATCAGGACCAGGGCATCATTGAGCTCCTGAGGAGCAAACTGGCGGCGCCAGATGGACCTAAACATAATGTCCCAGAGGTGTTCTGTTGGGTTTAGGTCAGGTGAACGTGGGGGCCAGTCAATGGTATCAATTCCTAATCCACCAGGAACTGCCTGCATACTCTAGCCACACAAGGTCGGGCATTGTCGTGGACCAGGAGGAACCCAAGTCCCACTACACCAGTGTAGGTTCTGATAATGGGTCCATAGATTTCATCCCGATACCTAATAGCAGTCAGGGTGCAATTATCTAACCTGTAGAGGTCTGTGCGTCCTTCCAGGATATGACTCCCCAGGCCATCACTGACCCCCCACCAAACCGGTCATGCTGAATGATGTTGCAGGCAGCATAACAATCTCCACGGGATCTCCAGACCCTTTCATGTCTGTCGCATGTGCTCAGATTGAACTTGCTCCCATCGGTGAAGAGCACAGTGTCAGTGGCGTAGTTGACAATTGTGGTGGTCTATGGCAAATTCCACTCGAGCCATACGGTACTGGGCAGTGAGCACGGGGCCCACTACAGGACGTCGGGCCCTCAGGCCACCCTCATGGAGCCTGTTTCTGATTGTTTGGTCAGAAACATTCACACCAGTGTTCCTGCTGGAGGTCATTTTGTAGGGCTCTGGCAGTGTTCACTCTGTTCCTTCTTGCACAGAGGAGCAGATACCGATCCTGCTGAGGGTTTAAGGACCTTCTATGGCCCTGTTCAGCTCTCCTGGAGTAACTACTTGTCTCCTGGAATCTCCTCCATGCTCTTGAGACTGTGCTGGGAGACACAGACAACCTTCTTGCAAAGGTACGTATTGATGTGCCATCCTGGAGGAGTTGGACTACTTGTGCAACCTCTGTAGCATCCAGGTAGCGCACCATGCTATCAACAAAGATGTTGATCCAAGCCAAATGAAAAACTACAGCAGTAGAAAGTCCATTCCATTCCATTTTCTTCCGCTTATCCGGGATTGGGTCGCCGGGGCAGCAGTTTCAGTAGGGATGACCAGACTTCCCGGTTTCCGGCGACCTCTTCCAGCTCCACCGGAAAACACCAAGGCGTTCCCAGGCCAGCTGTGAGACATAGTCTCTCCAGCGTGTCCTAGGTATTTCCCGGGGCCTTCTGGGCTTGCCCGAAACACCTTACCAGGGAGGCGCCCGGGAGGCATCCGGATGAGCCATCTGTCCATGAAAATTATGAACAGAATCGGTGACAAAGGGCAGCCTTGGCGGAGGCCAACGTTCACCGGAAACAAGCTCGACTTACTGCTGGCAATGCCAACCAGGCTCCTGCTTCGATTGTACAAGGACCGAATGGCACGTAGTAGCGAGGCACCGATCCCGTACTCCCGGAGCACCCCCCACAGGACACCACGAGGGACACGTCAAATGCCTTTTCCAAGTCTACAAAGCACATGTAGACCGGTTGGGCAAACTCCCACATACCCTCCAGTACCCTTGCAAGGGTGTAGATCTGGTCCAGTGTTCCGCGACCGGGACGAAAACCACATTGCAGCTCCTGTAACCGAGGTTCGACTAACGGTCGTACCCTTCTCTCCAGCACCCTGGAGTAGACTTTCCCAGGAAGGCTGAGGAGTGTGATCCCCCTATAGTTGGAACACACCCTCCGGTCACCCTTTTTAAAAATGGGGACCACCACCCCGGTCTGCCAGTCCAGAGGTACTGTTCCTGACTTCCATGCAATGTTGTAGAGGCGTGTCAACCAACACAGTCCTCCAACATCCAGAGCCTTGAGAAATTCTGAGCGGAACTCGTCTACCCCCGGAGCCTTGCCACTGGGGAGTGATTTGACTACCCCAATTACCTCAGCCACGGTGATAGAACTGTCCACGTACGTATCCTCAGACTCTGCTTCCTCTATGGAAGGCATGTCAGTGGGATTGAGAA